>MJUU01049989.1:0-10787 GCA_002080025.1 Modiolus philippinarum
TGAAAGATAACTTGCTCTTTGTTGGAATCCCTCAAGAGGATGTTACCAGTTTGGAGAATTTTTGAAAATGTGAAGTTTAGAAATTGATTTAAAAGAAAAACAAGCACAAACCCTTGACTTTTTGGTCGCATATATCAGTTTACCTAGCTCCGCCGGCGAGTCTCTAGGTTGCCTCAATTTGCGACCATAAATTCTACTATTTAAAACTTAAAATACAATACCGTTATCTCCTCAATCTTCTCTCCTCAGCTGATAATGGCGTACGGTAGGGTGCAGACATAACTTCTCATAAAGTTAACTTGGAACAATCATAAAAGCTCCTCTAAATTAACTTTGAACAGGTATCAAGTCTGCTCTTAAACTGCTCTAGAATCCTGACCAGTCATGGTAATAGCTAGATTCATGACCTGTTCTGTCCATGACCGTTCTATTTAAGTCTGCTCTTATCATGAATGCTCTAATTTGACCTGTTCTACCTATGACCGCTCTCGTACCAGCTCTTGTCACAGCCCTGAAAAATATTTATAGCGTGTCCAATATTTACTCGTATATTTCATATATTTCAAATTTAGTTAGTTATATTATAAAACCAAAATAATACTTAAAAAGAATTATGAAATGATTTAATCAGATATCAAATTGCCTTTTGCCGGTAAGTCGTATTTTTCGCGGATACTTATTTACATGTATTTATCCAGGTAAAATGTACGAGTTATTTCCCTTTTTGGGATATTTAACCGAAAGGTTAATCGCAACAGTTTTCCATTAATTGATTACCTTAAAATAAAAAAAATTGTGAATTCAATGATAGCAAAAATTATCAAGTCACGTTAACTGAAATAAATTATTCTTGAAAACATCGTAAAATAAAATAGATATTGTTTTTATTTTAACGGATTCGGGCTCGAGAAACAGGAAATTCTGACATATCAAATTTTATATCCCGTTTGAATTCAAAAAGTGAAACGGCCGTGCCGAAAACAGACTTAGCAAAAACGTTCATGAAAGATAACTTGCTCTTTGTTGGAATCCCTCAAGAGGATGTTACCAACGAGAACACTGAAGAAGTGGTAACTTAATTTATTAAAGACAAACTTGATATTGATGATCAAATATATATTCAAGTTGCACATCGACTGCGGCGAAGGTTAGATGGCAATTCCCTTTTTGGGATATTTAACCGAAAGGTTAATCGCAACAGTTTTCCATTAATTGATTACCTTAAAATAAAAAAAAAATGTGAATTTAATGATAGGAAAAATTATCAGGTCACGTTAACTGAAATAAATTATTCTTGAAAACATCATAAAATAAAATAGATATTGTTTTTATTTTAACGGATTCGGGCTCGAGAAACAGGAAATTCTGACATATCAAATTTTATATCCCGTTTGAATTCAAAAAGTGAAACGGTCGTGCCGAAAACAGACTTATAACTTGCTCTTTGTTGGAATCCCTCAAGAGGATGTTACCAACGAGAACTCTGAAGAAGTGGTAACTTAATTTATTAAAGACGAACTTGATATTGATGATCAAATATATATTCTAGTTGCACATCGACTGCGGCGAAGGTTAGATGACAAACCCAGATCCATCATGGTGAAATTTGATAGCAGAAAGGATAGGCAACGGGTATTGGACGTAGTTAAAACTGGAAAGTTAAAAAATACCGATTTCTTCGTAAATGAACAGTTTCCGCGCGAAATCATGAATAGAAGGCAGGCCTTGCTCCCAGTAATGCGCGATGCGCGAGCTCGTGGCAATCGAGTTAGATTACAATACGACAAACTGTTTATTAATGGTATTCAGCGGAATGGACGTGTCGCAGATGGTCAGCCTTTTCCCCCTCCACAACGTGCTGATGGTTCTACTAGATAGGAACACGCAACGAGAGGACAAGTTAATCTTTTGTCTAATAAACATGAAATAAAATTGGTTGTCTAAATGTGAATGGTATTAAAAGTAAACTATTGTTTCCTGAATTTACTGAAATGCTTAATTCTCTTGATATATTTGTAATTTTAGAAGCTAAAATTGATGAGTTTGATATCTTAAGTTTACCAGATGATTTTGACTATTATGCAAAATAAAGATCAAATGTTTGTAAAAAAACCAGGCATGATAGTTTTAATCTATTAAAAATGCCTGACAAAATTTTTATCAAAACTGACTCTGAGTTTGTTCAGTGGTTAAAGATCTCAGGTCAAGTGCTATAAGATAAAAAAGATATAATTCTAGGTTGTGTGTATACCCCACCAGAAAACACCAGGTATAGTTCATCTGATTGTTTCAATGAGATTGAAAATGAACTTTTGTCTCTTATTAATGATAATTCAAACTATGCACTTATGGGTGATTTTAACGCGAAAACTGGTAACAAACATGATTTTCTTACCCCAGATGATGATTTTGTAAAAAACCAAAGCATTATTTTTGAAAATGATGTCATGAAATATATTTACGATTACGAAAATTTATTACAAAATGATGTCCCTCTAGAACGAAAAAGTACATGTACATGGAGGCCAAATGCATATGGTTATAAACTGTTGAATTTATGTAAAAAATAATAATTTGTACATAGCTAATGGTAGAATTTCTTTAGATTTGTCATGTAAACCTACCTGTAATCAAACTAGTATTATTGATTATTTATTGTTATCATCATGTTTATTTCAATCAGTTGAATCGCTTGAAGTACTGGATTTTAACCCTATTCTCTCAGATGTTCATTGTCAAATCAAGTTCACCCTACATGCTTCATTTGACATCCGACAGGTTAGTTCGTGTATTGTTAAATAAAGTAAACCGGTTATTTGGAATGCAAATAAACTAACTGAATTTGTCAATAGCGTGTGTTCCAACAATATTTTAAACGTTATCAAAACCAATTGACCGAAATTAATACAGAAACGGCAGCGCAGGAAAACATAAACGGAATCATTGAAAAATTGGCCAACTTTTTTCTAATTCGGCTTTGGAAATATTTGGTACCTCAAAGCCTCGCCATGTATACACAAGGAAAACAACTAACTCCAAGCCCTGGTTCAATGGAAACTGTTCTTCAGCTCGTCGTGATTTCCACAAAGCTCGTATAAGATATAGCTTTGTAAAAAATCGTGAAAACAGAGATGTTCTTAAACAAAAGAGTAAGAGGTATAAATCGGTAAATAAATGAAAAAAAGCTACACATATTATAAAGATAAACTTGCTTGTGAACTTAAAAACGTATCTAAAACAAACCCAAAACAAATGTGGAAAATTTTAAACAAGCTTAACAAAAAAGATATGATTGGCGATAATCCTACATTAGAGGAATTTTATTATTACTTTAAAGAAATTAACAATACTGATATTAGTGATGATATATATGAAGTTGACTTCAACCTCGTTCCCCCCGAAAATTTCAACACAATCCTAAATGGTGAGATCACAGCGGAAGAAATTACTTCTGCTGTGAAAAAATTGAAAACTAACAAGGTAATTGGTTTTGATCATATCGCAAATGAGTATATTTAGAGCACACTAGATGAATTATTACCTGTGTATGAAAACGTTTTTAATATTATTCTGTCAACTGGTATTATTCCTGAATCATGGGGTAAAGGTATTATTCTTCCAATTTTCAAAAATAAGGGAAATCCAAAAACACCAAATTCTTATTGACCTATTACGTTGATCTCTTGTATTGGAAAAATGTTTACAGCTATTCTTGACAACAGGTTAACTATTTTAGCTGATGAAATAGAACTAATCACAAAAGTCCAATCCGGATTTAGAAAAGGCTATGGTACAACTGATAATATTTTCGTACCTCATTTTCTTGTATCGTTATACAAGTTTCTTAAAAAGAAATTATATTGCACGTTTGTTGATTTTAGCGGTGCGTTCGATACCGTATGGAGAAATGGACTATGGCAAAAACTCCAGAGATCGAACATCACCGGTAAAGTTTTCAAATGTATATTTAACATGTATAATAATATAAAGTCTTGTGTAAAAAGTCATGATGAGTTTTCTATGTTTTTTCCATGCACTACAGGCGTCAGTCAAAGGGAAAACGTATCCCCTTTTCTGTTTTCCTTATTTTTGAACGATTTGGAAGATTATTTTCACATTAATGGTGTTCTTAATTTATCTGATGTTGAACGGCTTGGAATAGATTCCATATCATATTATGTCAAATTGTATGTTTTACTGTACGCTGACGACACAGTCATCCTTTCTGAAACAGCAGAAGGTATGCAAAAGGCGCTTCAAGTATTTGAAAGTTATTGTAATGATTGGAAATTGAAGGTAAATACTTCAAAAACTAAATGTATAATATTTTGTAATGGTAAAAGTCGCCAAAATCCTGTGTTTATATTATTTGGTCATGTTGTAGAACAAAAAGGTGATTTTACTTATTTAGGTGTTATTTTTCAGTATAACGGGTCTTTTTCTAAGCATCGTAAACATGCTGTTTCCCAAGCTCAGAAAGCCTTGTATAGCTTCTATAGAAAGATAAAAATTTATCTATTACAGTTGATTTACAGTTAAGTCTTTTTGATACACTCATCTCGCCCATTTTATTATATTCGTCTGAAATTTGGGGTTATGAAGGTGCAAATTATTCGGAAAAAATACATTTGCAATTCTGTAAAAAAATATTAAATGTTAGACTTTCGACACCAAATTATATGATATACGGCGAGTTAGGATGATTTCCTTTGGAAATTACTTGCAAAATTAGAATGATTTCATTCTGGAACAAGCTGCTTATGAATCCTGATAGATTGTCTTCTATTTCATATCGGATAATGTACATGTTATCAGTTGAGTCAGGTTGTTCTTTTAAATGGATTAACTATATTAAGTCTATTTTTATAACACAGGATATCATTATATATGGGATAACCAGAGTTCGGTAGATAAACTTTTTCTGAATTCGGTCATTAAGCAAACGCTTACTGACCAATTCATTCAAAAATGGTATTTTGATATTGGCAGTACGTCATGAGGGAATATGTATTCTTTATTTAAAGACCATTCTGGGTTCGAAATTTATCTTGTTAAATTAAGTACCTCGGACAGAATTATTATTTCTAAATTCAGATGCTCAAAATTAAAATTCCCAGTGGAAATTGGTCGTTGGTATGGAATTGATAAAGAAAATAGAATATGTACTTTATGTAAAAAATATGTTGGGGATGAATTCCACTGCCTTTATATATGTGATAATCCTGGCGTTGTAACTCTTGGGAATAATCATATACCGTTATATTTCACAACATATCCCAGCATTGAAAAAATGAAGGGGATGTTTTCTTTCCTAAATTTAAAACTCCTTAACAAAGTAGCTTGTTTCTTAAGAAAATTTTTCAAATTGCTGTAATTCCTTTATGCTCATTTTTTTTAAATATATTTTGTATAGTACGATACTTAGAAATGCAGCTATATTACTTAATATATATATTGTGTCAACTATCTCCTGTCATCATTTGTATTGTATTGTATTATGTGTATATTGCCTCTTGTTGCAATTGTATTATTGCCTAGAGTGAATAAAGTTACTGTTACTGTTACTGCAAAAACGTTCATGACCAGAACAGACTTGGGAAGAATAGTCATGGCCAGAGCAGACTTAGGTAGAATGGTCATGGCTAGAGCAGACATAGGTAGAACGGTAATGGCTAGAACAGACATGACTCTAGGACCAGAGCAGACGGGATTCTAGGACAGTTCTAAGTCTGCTCCAAGTTAACTTTAACTTCAAGTTAACTTTTAGGTGCTTGCATGACTGCTCTCCAAGTTAACTTGGACGAGAGGTTATGTCTGCACCTCACTGTTGCCTTTTTTAAGATTTGTTCCCGCTTAATAGAAAAAGAAGGGAAACGGAGAATGTGTCAAAGAGTATGTTTGCGAATAAATCATTGACAAGAGAAATGAAAATAAAGTCAGTATGCAGTTGCATCGTGATTTCCGGTTTTACCCCGAGGGTATTCACCAGTCCAATAGTCAGACTTGTCTGGCACGAAAATTTACCTAGCGATTTATAGAAATTTACCGTTTTATCAAAATTCTAACCCTTTAGAAATACTACGGCTTCATTCCGTGTATGGCACTCGGTGGATGACCTTTGTGCTGGATTTGGCTTCCTATTTCGATATTTTTGGTAATGAGTACTTCTTTGTTAACATTTTTTTATGGCTTTCCATATTATTTGATTTTAATGCTGCTGCTTGAAACACGTGTAGAGCATAACTAAATTTACTGTTCATTTTTGCAACTTTGAAAAAGAAAGGAAATGGGGTAAATGTCAAGGAGACAACATCCAATATCCAGGTTTTTGGTATTTTTATATTTTGAAACCATTGGACCGATGCCACTGCTGATGGACCAGAGGTCCCCGAAGGTTTTCAACAGTCCAATAGTCAGACTTGTATGGCACGAAAATTTACCTAGCAATTTATAGAAATTTACCGTTTTATCAAAATTCTAGCCCTTTAGAAATACTACTGCTTCATTCCGTGTATGGCACTCGGTGGATGTCCTTAGTGCTGGATTTGGCTTCCCATTTCGATATTTTTGTTAATGAGTACTTCTTTGTTCACAATTTTTTGATTATGGATTTCCATATTATTTGATTTTAATGTTGCTAATGAAAGCACGTGTACAGCATAACTAAATTTACTGTTCATTTTTTGCAACCTTGGTATTTTTGTATTTTGAAACCATTGGACCGATGCCACTGCTTGTGGACTAGAAGTCCCCGAGGGTATTCACCAGTCCAATAGTCAGACTTCTCTGGCACGAAAATTTACCTAGCGATTTATATAAATTTACCGTTTTATCAAAATTCTAACCCTTTAGAAATACTACGGTTTCATTCCGTGTATGGCACTCGGTGGATGTCCTTAGTGCTGGATTTGGATTCCTATTTCGATATTTTTGGTAATGAGTACTTCTTTGTTAACAATTTTTTGATTATGGCTTTCCATATTATTTGATTTTTATGCTGCTGATGAGAGGTTACTCCTTGAAACAAGTGTACAGCATAACTAAATTTACTGTTCATTTTTGCAACTTTGATATTTTTGTATTTTGAAACCATTGGACCGATGCCACTGCTGGTGGACCAGAGATCCCCGAGGGTATTCACCAGTCCAATAGTCAGACTTGTCTGGCACGAAAATTTACCTAGCGATTTATAGAAATTTACCGTTTTATCAAAATTCTAACCCTTAAGAAATACTACGGCTTCATTCCGTGTATGGCACTCGGTGGTTGTCCTTAGTGCTGGATTTGGCTTCCTATTTCTATACTTTTGGTAATGAGTACTTCTTTGTTCACAATTTTTTGATTATGGCTTTCCATAATATTTGATTTTAATGCTGCTGATGAGATGTTACTCTTTGAAACACGTGTACAGCATAACTAAATTTACTGTTCATTTTTGCAACTTTGGTATTTTTGTATTTTGAAACCATTGGACCGATGACACTGCTGGTGGACCAGAGGTCCCGAAAGTATTCATCAGTCCAATAGTCAGACTTGTCTGGCACGAAAATTTACCTAGCGATTTATAGAAATTTACCGTTTTCTCAAAATTCTAACCCTTTAGAAATACTACGGCTTCATTCCGTGTATGGCACTCGGTGGATGTCCTTAGTGTTGGATTTGGCTTCCTATTTTGATATTTCTAATAATGAGTACTTTCGATGTTCCATTAGCGCCATCATAGGGTGTTTACATATCTCAACTTGTTTGATTTGCTCGAGTATGTAATAAAGTTTGCGATTCTTATGAACGGAATCTTTTCATAACTGGAAAACTATTACATCAAGGTTTTCGTTATCATAAACTAGTTAAAACCTTTACTTAATTTTATCATCGATATAAAGACTTAGTTCATAAATACATTGCAACCTGTAAACATCTAATCAAGGCTGGCATTTCACATCCCTTATTTTATGGTAATGTTTTACATAAGAGTAAAAAATACTTAAACTCGCCTAACAAACTTATAAAACCTTTAAATCGTCTAATTCATAAGGGTTATAATTACGGTATTGTCGTCAAGTCATTACGTATGGCCTTCTTTGGTATTAACATTGATTTTTTATAGGGTCTTTGCATTTTAACTAAACACATTCTAAATTTCTAAAATCAGTGTTGCATGGACACGGGTTATGTATTCCGGTATATACATGAAATCATTATGCTAAACTCCTCACAGGAAGGGATCTTGATGGAAGCTGTATACTGAGGGTACATAACTTAATTTGTCAGTTGGTATTGGGTCTGGAGCTGGCATCTCAGTTAACTGCTAGTAGTCTCTTGTGATTTCATGTTTATGTCCGTATATTTAGTTCTTTCAGTTTCATTTTTAACAATTGACTCAGTCCTGTTGCCAACTAAATTTTACTGTTGTTACGATTGTTTTTTTTATTTATCACATTGGCCCTAGGGGGAAAGTTTGGATCCTATAAAACTAGTTTAACCCCACCGCAGCAGGTTTGCGCCTGTCCTAAGTCAGGAAATTTATTAAGCCTTTGTGTGTCTTGTCTGTTTTCCAGTCAGTTCACTTTATGTCTATGGGAGTCTAGGATGATGTTTATTTCGCTGAACTTGATAACTCTTTATTTAGGGGCTAACTCCTACCTGCCGTTGGGTGTGGGGTTACCTCACCGTTCATTGGAGACCTTATGGTGGCTTTGAGTTATTATTACTCCCCTTTGGGTCGATGTCTCTTTCACACATTCCCCGTTTCCATTCTTTTTCCTATTCTTTGTTCACAATTTTTTGATTATGGCTTTCCATATTATTTGATTTTAATGCTGCTGATGAGAGGTTACTCCTTGAAACACGTGCACAGCATAACTAAATTAACTGTTCATTTTTTTCAACTTTGGTATTTTTGTATTTTGAAACCATTGGACCGATGCCACTGCTGCTGGACCAGAGGTCCTCGAGGGTATTCACCAGTCCAATAGTCAGACTTGTCTTGCACGAAAATTTACCTAGTGATTTATAGAAATTTACCGTTTTATCAAAATTCTAACCCTTTAGAAATACTACGGCTTCATTCCGTGTATGGCACTCGGTGGATGTCCTTAGTGCTGGATTCGGCTTCCTATTTCGATATTTTTGGTAATGAGTACTTCTTTGTTCACAATTTTTTGATTATGGCTTTCCATATTATTTGATTTTAATGATGCTGATGAGAGATTACTCCTTGAAACACGTGTACAGCATAACCAAATTTACTGTTCATTTTTGCACCTTTGGTATTTTTGTATTTTATTACTTCAAATGTATCATATGATTTCAAAATATGGTGATGATATAGTTTGTATACAAGCTGGACATGGTAAACTTAAATATTCCGTAGAATTAACAGCCTTACCCGAATTAGTTTTCCTAATATGATCTAATGTGATCTTTCTTTGATAAGTTAAATTAAAGTTAATATCCCTTTCTAGCCTTAAATGTCGCCTATAAATCCTATACCTGCATTCTTTATTCTTATTTTTTTTACAGATTTTTTTCTTGTTTCAAAAAGTCTTTTGCTTTTTTTTTCTTTTTTTTTTTCTTCTTCTTTTGCACAATTCATTAAAAACTCCGCAACCACCATTTTTGTATTATTTGTCGTGACCTGCTTCGCTCCACCACAATTCACATCTGGTTTCATCCCATCATCTTGGTTAATGTTTAGTTTATTCATTGGTACATTAAAATTCGATACATATCCACTTTAATTCAGTGCTAGTTATTCAATATTGATAAATTAATTTCTTTTGCATAAAAGTAGCCTTCTAATTTTTATTTCGTCAATTGATCCTGATGTGCATTTTTTGTATCAATGCGGGTTATTTCGTTTCAAATTGAATATTAGAAATTAAAATAAAAAAATATACATTTCCATCGAATTTGAAGGCATATGCAAGTGTGTACCATAATATATTTCTGGTCTGAAAAACAGAAAACCATTTGAATCACAGCACTAATTATTCAATTGCTTTCCTTAGATTATAGCTTCGAGTGTGTGTTTGTGTGTGTGTGTGTGTGTGTGTGTATGTGTCTTATGGTATTTATTGTACGCTTTCAAATCTAAAGAGAAGATATGTCAGTTAACTGTAGTTTTTGTGATTTCATGTTTATGTCCGTATATTTAGTTCTTTCAGTTTCATTGTCACAATTGACTAAGTCCTGTTGCTTACTGAATTTTACTGTTGTTACGAATGTTTTTTTTTTATTTATCACAATGGCTATGGAGGGAAGGTTTGGGCCCAATAGAACTAGTTTAACCCACAGCAGCAGGTTTGTGCCTGTCCTTTGTCAGGAAATTTATTAAGCCTTTTAGTATCTTGTCTATTTTCTACTTGATTTACTTGGTTTACTTTAGGGTTTGGATCCAAGAAAACGAGTTTAACCCCACCGCAATTTTTGCGCCTGTCCCAAGTCAGGAATATGTTGGTCATTGGCTTGTCCTTATCTTCTTATAAAATTTGAGTTTCTTGATATTTGGGTTATTGGATGTGGTTTGTTTCCATTGATTTATTCACTTTTTTACCTTTTCGGAGCCATTTAGGGCTTACTATGTGGTGTGAGGTTCCTCACTGTGTTGAAGACCATATGGTGACCCCTAGATGTTTTGTTTTTGGTCCTTTTAACCTGGATATGGGATGTTGTCATTTACCCCATTTCCTTTCTTTTTCATATTTATGTCAATAGGAGTCTAGGATGGTGTTTATTACGCTGAACTTGATTACTCTTTATTTAGGGGCCAACTCCGACCTGCCATT
>MJUU01049989.1:23013-39336 GCA_002080025.1 Modiolus philippinarum
AAGTAAGGGGCAAAATTGGTTTAGGGCTTAGATATATATAAGTGTTGGAGATTGTGCTAGTATTAGGGTTAAAGTTAAATTAGTGTTAGGTTAAGATTTAGAGTAAGTAAGGGTTAGCGAGGGCAGAGTTAATGTTTAAATGAGGTTAGGGTTAAGATTATGGTTATAGCTTAGGAATAGTTCAAGGGTTAGAGGTGAGGTTGTGTTAGTATTAAATTATTGTTAATACTTAGGTTAGGGTTTAGGGATAGATTAAATATTGGTTAGTAATGTTAGATATCGTTATGTATTATGATTATGATTAGTAAAAAAGGATGGTTCGGAATTATTGTTGGGTTAGGATAAGGGCTTAGAGCTCGAATTCCAGGTGAAGGTGATTAAGGTGAGGTTAAATGTTAGTGATAGGGAAAGCTTAAGATTAAATTGTGGTAAGGGTTTAGTGCTAGTATAAGGTAACGGTTAGGACTTAGGATTAAAGTTACGTAAGGGGTTATGTTGAGAATTAGAGTAAGCAAGGGTTAGTAAGAATAAATAAGAGTTAGTGTTAGGGTTATGTTAAGATTAAAAGAATAGGCTTAAAATTGGTTTACTACTTTGAAATAGGTTGTGTTAAGGTTATGTTAAGCTTGACATAGGGTTAGGGTAAGGCTAGGCTTAACATTGGTTTACAATTTAGGAATATATTGTGTTATTATTAGGTTAGTTAGATTTAGGGCTAGGGTTTAGAATTAGAGTGTATATTGGTAGACCTTGGTTTGGTTAGGACTAGGGGTTCGATTTAAGTAAGTATTAGGTTTTGGATTAAAGTAAGAAAAGGTCAGTAAGGGTTATGTTACGGTTGAAATGAGGTTAGGGTCAAGTTTAGGATTAGAGGTTGTGTAATTATTAGGTTATGGTTAGAATACAATGTTATAGCTCGTGTCTTAGTTAAGGGCTCACTGTTAGTAAATGGGTGATTAGCTTAAAGATTAGGGTTGAGAGTTAGTAAAAGGGTTAGGGTTAAAACGTTAGTAAAAGGGTTAAGTTCGAGGTTGTTACAGAGCTTAAGAATAGTTTAGGATTCGACGTTGTGTTAGTATTAGGTTACGGCTAGATTATGTCTACTTAGTACTTATGTCTAGGTTAAGGGCTAAGTCATGTAAGTGTTGGTGTCAGTGTGAATAACTTAAAGGTTAGGGTTAAGATACTAGTAATAGGGTTAGGTTTCTGTAAGGTTAAGGTAAGAGTTATGGTGTAATGTAAGTGATAGGGTCTAAGGTTATCATTAAGAGTTTGAAGTCAGGGTAAGGGTGAAACTTGGCAAAGTTAGGGTAAGGTAATCGAAATTTTGAAGGAAAAAAAATAGTATGACATTCAAAAATAGAGAAAAAAAAAGAAAAATAACTGTAATAGTTACAAATAAATAACAGAATAACATTCAAATATAAAATAAATGAATACAGAGTTGTCATAGCAACTTAGGTTAGGGTTAGTTGTTAGATAAAGGAAGTTGGTTATGTAATAATGTGGAAAAGGGGAAATAATTCTACGAATTGGATGAAAAATGGCGGGAAAGCTAAAAATAGCAGACGGCACTATAGAATTATGGCGACGAAGGGGAAATACCTCTAAGGATTGGATGACAAATGGCGGGAAATCTAAAAATATCAGGCGACAGTATAGATATTAGGCAGGTAAGGGGAAATAACTCTAAGAATTGGATGAAAAGGGGAAATAATTATGAAATAAAATAGGAACCAATAGCAGACAACATTATTATAGAAATTTGGTAGGGAAGAGGAAATAACTTTAAGAATTGAATGAAAAAGGGGGATAATTATGTAATATAATAGGAAACAAAATGTCAATATCAGACGACACTATAGGAATTTGGCGGGGAAAAGGGAAATACCTCTAAGGATTGGATGAAAAGGAAAGATAATTATAAAATAAAGAGAAAATAATAGAATAACACATACAAAAGGTTACACAAGAGGACATTAATCTAAACATTGGATGAGAAGGGAGAAATCACAAAGAACAATACTGAAAAAAAGGTGAAATGCTATTACAACAGATAAAAAAGCGCGGGAAATAAGTAGCAAGAGTTATGTCCCTTTGACGAACGCGGACCTGATAGAAGACACCTACAGAAATACAAAGACAACTGCTGAATGACAACGCCCGGATATAAGGTTAAACATTGGATTGCAGAACAATACTGAAAAGGTATAACAATACTGAAAAGGGTAGGACAAGGGGGAAATAACTAAGGAAGAAAATACAAAGAATAATACTGAAAAAAGAGGTACACTACAAAGAAGAACATTGAAAAGGGATGTAATACTATTAAAACATCCGAAAGACCATGTCTGAATCGTTCCGACTAGGGAAAATAACCCACTTCCGGTCGCGCATGCGTTATGGACTAAGGTCATACAACACCCCTGCGGGATCACATAGTGATCTTGGACGATATTTCCGGTTAAAATGGCTACTTACAGTAGATACACACCCACTTCCGGTTGCGCATGCGCGCTGTAGTAAGGTGAAACCACACCCCTGCGGAGTCACGTGTTGTTCCAACACGTCATTTCCTATCAANAGCAGGTTTGCGCCTGTCCTTTGTCAGGAAATTTATTAAGCCTTTTAGTATCTTGTCTATTTTCTACTTGATTTACTTGGTTTACTTTAGGGTTTGGATCCAAGAAAACGAGTTTAACCCCACCGCAATTTTTGCGCCTGTCCCAAGTCAGGAATATTTTGGTCATTGGCCTGTCCTTATCTTCTTATAAAATTTTAGTTTCTTGATATTTGGGTTATTGGATGTGGTTTGTTTCCAATGATTTATTCACTTTTTTACCTTTTCGGGGCCATTTAGGGCTTACTATATGGTGTGAGGTTCCTCACTGTGTTGAAGACCATATGGTGACCCCTAGATGTTTTGTTTTGGTCGTTTTAACCTGGATATGGGATGTTGTCTCCTTGACATTTACCCCATTTCCTTTCTTTTTCATATTTATGTCAATAGGAGTCTAGGATGGTGTTTATTACGCTGAACTTGATTACTCTTTATTTAGGGGCCAACTCCGACCTGCCATTCGGTGTGGGGTTTCCTCACCGTTCATTGAAGATCGTATGGTGGCTTTGAGTTGTTATTATTCCCGTTTTGGTCGTTGTCTCTTTGACACATTCCCCGTTTCCCTTCTTTTTTCTATTTAGATGTACAGTTTTATATTCTTTAATTTGTTCTTTTATCACATCAAGTGATTCTTTTTTGTGATTAATACTTTTACAAAAGGTTCTTCGTCGTCAAAAGATAGTTTTAACACATATCGTCTTTGAACTCGTTAGTTCAAACTTTTTTCATGTGTTTTTGATAAAATGTCTGAGATCTTTTACAGCAAACATATCTCCTCATTTTCCAAATTAAAACATACTCAGAAAAGCGTGATATTGTATATGTTGCAGGAGATGCATTGAATTATAGTAATGGACATAAGTTTACAACACCAGACAATGACAATGACCAAAACAAGAAAAACTGTGCATCCATAAGAGGGAGAACAGGAAGTGGTTGGTGGTACAAGGACTGCGAGGAGGCTTCTCTTACACTTACGTACGCCAAAAAAGGATATAGTGGTGAACAGCTAATTCATTGACAAACATGGAAGGAATCGGGATATTCTATAATAGAGGCTACAATGAAAATACGCAGAATTTAATCGAAAATAAAAATATTTTTACTTGTTAATATAATGTTATCTTTTTTTTTCATGATCTGTAATATTTGAAAAGTGTTTATGAATCTTTTTATACGCCCAACGTAGTATTATATAAAACTATAAGCCCGTTTTGTACATCATGATATGAATTAATTTTGTTAACTCTGCAATGCGTCAACACATTTTTTTTTTGTATTTGGCATATGATTATCCACTGATTGCTAATAGAAACCCAACATTTAAGGGCATATCCAATAGTTTCTTGTTATATTGTCATTTTTACAATTTTTAGATATATGCAAAACAATGTAGTGAAAAAAGTACTGAGGATTCTAAAAATGGCAATAAAATAATGGGTCACCGATACTGTTTCCATGGGAATCAAGATAAAAGATTGGTTATTTTTGCGGTTTATAGAGAAAAATCAACTTCTAGTTTGAAAAATTATGAATAAAATATTTTCAATCTAATCGATACCAAAGTTACAGAAGAACAAAGTCAAGGTTTTAAAGATTTACAGAAAAAATAATTTTATATGAGAAAGTATTTCTATACCTATAAATCAATAAATATGTAGCCCTTGTAACGGTAAAAGTGGCATAAAATGTCCCCATTACAAACTCACGTTTACAATATTTTACAGACTTCTCATATTGTTGATTTTATGAAACTTTAATATCATGTACTTCTAACAATATGCTACTCAAAAATCTTAAAACCACATAGGTCACCGAGTTCGTTTCCGAGTAAATCATTAAAATATGCAACGCTTAACAAATCTCCCATCGGTAACACCCATAAAGTCCGCCAGACTTGAAGGTACAAACAACCTTTCCCTCGGAAACAATGAAAATTAATTTGTGACGTTACATTTATCAACGTCATATTCCCGGAAAACATTGCCTTCTTTTGTCTTTGCTATTATCTCCCCTGAAACTCTTGGATATGCCCTTAATAAGTAAGAATCCGTTTACGCGTAAAAAAAATCAATAAATGCTACTGGCAATTTATCTTCAATTGCATCGGCTCGAAAAATAATTGCACTTTTTTAACCACACCATCCACAATACACGGCATGGAATGCATAATTATATTGATTTCGCGGAAATTTGTTTTTGTTTTTGTTTTGTTTGTTTGTTTGTTTTTTGTTTGTTTTCTGTTTATTATTTTATATTTTTTTTTTCAATAACAAAGCGTTATGTCAACATGTCCCCATCTTATTTTTTTACCGGTTTTGATTTATTTCTGTTTTTTTTTGTTTGTTTGTTTGTTTTTTTATATATATATATTTTTTTTTTTCAAATACACAGCGGTTTCAAACTAGCATTCATATTTCCACCCTTTTTTACCAGTTTTCATTTCATTTATAGGAATATAGCATAAAATGTCTTCGACACTGAAGATTTTTAGGCAATAATTATTAGTTGTTGTTTTCAGTATATATCAGGTACAGATTATGTTCGAATTAGGTTCCGGTCCAATAAAAATACCAGTTGCTGTTACATGTGTCGAAATTTTTTGAAAAAAAAAATGTAACTTTATTTATACTATAACTAATCCAAGATTTTGATTATCGCAAAATATTCAACGATTGATCGAATAACGCAGTAATTCACGAATGCGCGGAGCGCATGAGTGAATTACAGCGTTTTTCGATGATGAGTTGAACATTTTCGATAATCAGAATCAAGGATTAGTTATAGTTTTTATTATATAGATCTTCACGCATATTTGATGGTCCTATTGATAATTCATGAACTACGTTTCCAAGATTAATCCGCTGTGACGTTTACTTAACAACAACGTTAACAACGTTTAATGCGACGTCACTTTTTAGAGTGAAATTATGGAAAATAATTTCACAGTTAATTATCACTTTTCTTTCACTGGGAAATCTCAGTCTTTCACCACTATCTATATAATAAAAAATATTATTCAACTCAAACACAAAAAAAAGCAATACTGTGTTGTCGCTTTTGGTCGAATTTCTTTCATTTTTCTCCGATACTGCTCTTGATGCGATAGCGCACTCTCCTAGGTTTTTAAATGTAAAAACAACCAAACAAATATAGTTTGTAAATAATTTGAGTGACTTATATTTTTATTTCACTTCGCTATATGATATATGTTATATTGACCTTCCTTATAATAGAATTTAATAACAGTACGAAACTCATAAATAATAGCATGGATAGGGTTAAACGATTTAATATTGTGACTGAAAAATTCGTAACTGAATCACTGATGAGACATAGGTTGTCGAAATGGCCATATGTAGAAACTAAATATTCAGTAACTTCGGTATTTTGTTATTTGTGTTCATATAAGGGAATGTCAGTGCCTTTGTGGAAAAGATGACAAAATATCATGCCTTTAGTTGTTAGTGTGTTAACTAATAGATGTGTGATCTTTAGCACAGCAGCCGACACGAACGCCAAAAACGAATGGGTGGGACAGATTTGTAGAAAATTGTCCCGTTATCCCCACGCATTTGTATCATTTAAGGGAGTAATATCTTCCGCTCTACAAAATTTGATGATTTTGTTCAATTGAAGTGGTTGGAGACCACCCATAGGGATTACTGAAAAATATTGTTACATTTATGAATATCAAAAGCGTTATATATGTGAAGATTTTCTCTCGAGTACATGAAGTTATTGATCTGTAATGAAGAATATTAACACATTATAATATCCTTTTAGTAAGGTACGCTAGTGAAATAGTCTTTTGGCTCGCTTGGCAGTGCATTAAGTAGTCATTCTGGAAGTACAGAATGTTTTACGAAAGGATATTGAGTAAATGAACATGAGACCATAAAACATATGTAAACTCCAACTGCAAGAATTATAATGAGCTGTATGGTCATTTCTGAAATTAATTCCTCATCAGTAACACTAGAACCCAAACATAGGATATCCATGATGTTAAAAAAATGCATAAAACCAAATGAAATCCGAATAATCAATAATATCGGATATAGCTAAGGACAAAACTACGAGGCTGGATGTCAGTTTTGGTGATTTTTTTAGTTGATTCATGCCTTCCAGCTTGAACGGAGAAATATATAAAACCGCTATTATTAAACCGGAAAACTATTATATGTATCATCATTATAGTTTTATGACATCCGGCCTTTTCAACTTACAACCCTTCTCTCCTTTACTAAAGCTTTGTGCCATGCAATAAGCTCATACCTGTCTGTTTTTAATATTCCACCAGTTAAAAGGCTCATGTTCATAACTTACGTTCATTGTTGCTTTGTTTACCCTCAGTTTCCAACGATAGATAACCATGACTTCTGAGGTTTGGTAAGTGTGGCGGAATGACCTGTATGAAATGTTGTATAATCACTTACCGTGTGGGATAGTGACTGTTGATGTGGAGAATCGTTGTCTTTCAAAGACATCTCCCTAATGCCTTTGCAACTTGTGAGAAAAAATATAACACTTGTTCCCGAAAAACTAGTATAACCCATTTTTGCAAGGAAATAAATCGATATAACCCTTCAGCAAGTTTCCATGTATAAATACACTTAAGATATCTTTCAGGTCGATTATGTATCTTTGCTGTATAAAACTATAGGGTGAACTCAAGAAGAGATGACCTCCGTTTAAAAATATGTCCGCGTCGTTTAAGGAAACAACAGAAATTGCTGGAACTACATTTTTTACTCATATCTCTAATTTGAAGAAACCAGTCATCTCGGTACTTAAATTTACTGCAAAAAGCACGACTTTAATTTCCACACTGTCAATTTTCCTAACATGACTAGTAATATTCCAACTTCTCCTGCTAATGGAGTGTATGTTTCCTAGTTGATTCGTTACATGAGAACTAGCGCCAATTATGCAGACCTTTTCATTGGGCATAGTTATCTCCGTGACCGCCTTATCAACCAAGGCTTCAAAAACTGTCGTATAATACGATGCTAAAAAGTTCCTAAATAGATATCAGTCCTTTTTGAAATATATGAAGTTTCGGTCCGAACTGTGATTCGGGATTCATTTTTTACGTAGTACTGGGATGAACATTTCTTTTTGCTGTCTTCGACCTTTCACGTTGTCAGTGCTTTTAAATAGTTTTCGTGTTGCCTTGTATATTATACTGTTAAATTTTGTTTTGTTTTCGTAAGTGATGTTTGTGCTACAGATGTGTCTTTGTGAATGTTTGAATACTATAATAGCGATTTACAAAACATTTCAAAAATTTTACCATGGTACTGTTTCGGGGTTAGAGAAGTAACATGTACCATAGATTTTAATTGGTTTGTCTTGGGGTTAGAACATGACATAAACCAACCTGCCACCAAACAGATCTTTTAAAACCATATATGCCTCACTGATAATGTGACGGGTGTCGTTAGCGAGGAAGGACATGCCTACCCTTTCTGAGCACCTGGTATCACTCCAGCTTTTCATGGGAGTTCACACTATGAGTGCCTTAGTTTTTAATGTCGTCTTTAATTTCCGTGCATTGTTGCTGATTCACGTCCTTGTTTTGTCTTTGTTTTTATCTGTTGCCATGTCTTATGGCTTTGACTTTTGTGATCATCACTTCCCTTGTTCCTTCCCTATTCTAATGCCGTTGTTTCAATAATAATTGCTGTTGAGTTGCTACCGGACACTACTATAATGGATGGAGAGGTTCTTGGTGCCACAAAACTGGTTTATACTACAATTTCTTTTGTAGTGCTATTACAAAGTCAAGACCATTGCGGTTGAAATTTTCCGGTGGTTTTTCATTTGCTTTGTCTTTTTACCCTTCGTGTTTTGCATCTTGAGAACTCTGTTTGATTATTTTGTTACTCCCACGGTAAATACACAAATTAGTTCGGATTTTTTCAGTAAACATTCACATTTATTTACATTTGAGCTAATTTACTTGATGGATAACGAATGTTTGTTTTATATTATAAACATACTGCCTTCAGTGGAGGGTATTATGGTAGATTACCATACAAAAAAAATATCACATGAAGAAAAATATCACCCGAGACAGCGTCGAGGGTGATATTTTCTCTTTATGTGATATTTTTTCTAATTGTGGTAATCTACCATAACACCCTCCACTAAAGGCAATATGTTTTTTATTATACTGAATGCCTTCCTTTTACCTTATTACTGAATAAATGATATGGTTTCTCATAAAAAAATTCAGTGTTTTTTAGTTAAGAATATATATTGAGTTACAACATCTGAACCATCATATTGTAAACTCTAACATGTGCCAAATAGAAGATCAAAATGGGAAAATGATGAAATTAAAAATAAAAATAAAGTTATTCTTAGAAACAATTAGTATAAATCTGTGATTTATGATTCCATGGTACTGTTGGCTGAACAAGAGTTTGCATGTTTCGGATAATTGCATAATTCACAACATTTAGGTTAACATTTGATGATTTGGAAATCGGCCTTCGAACACAGTCAAAACATTTTTCTGCCGGATACTCATGGAATACAGGCACTTGTTTAATAAAAGAAAATATCAGCCCATCCCTTTCTTCTTCTAGAGAAGGAGGGACTGACATTTTATATGAAACAGAAAAGAGGAAGGACTGACATTTTTTTCTGAAGAAAGTATTTAATGGTCTAC
The DNA here is from genome assembly GCA_002080025.1 of Modiolus philippinarum. Taxonomy (NCBI): domain Eukaryota; kingdom Metazoa; phylum Mollusca; class Bivalvia; order Mytilida; family Modiolidae; genus Modiolus; species Modiolus philippinarum. The sequence continues at coordinate 32,313 of MJUU01049989.1, forward strand.
CTCCGGCGATAGCACGCTTTTTTTCCATAGAGTTGCTGTCTTTCGTATCCAAAGATTCTTTAGCTGTCTCTGAAGACAAATCTGTAAATACCATAATTCCCGGTTTCCATGGAAATCGGGTACTAGAATGATTTGCTGCAAGCATGTCTGCAGAAACGAAAATAAAGCTTGCTCATTGGTCAGAAGTTCCCGCGTAATACTGGTGCTAAATGATGTGCGTCGTCCCCGTAATCCCGCTGATTTGCACATCGATATAAACCATTCGAGGAGACATTGGAAAAACTTGAATTTAGCTATGAACTGATTGCCTCATATATGTTTACATTGTCATTGCCTTCAATGTAATCAGTTTGCGAAATACAACCGTGGACAAGTAAGGGACGACAAATACCCAAACTAGCTATATTGGAGTCAACTGGTATAGGGAAAGGCAATCGTTTCTTTATTCCCGGTTGCCATGGTAGCTTTAGGAATCCGTCAAACAGTATTTTAAAAAGGTCAGAATCTGATCCGATCAGCATATTTTCTCTGGTATCATTATCTAAGGGCTTCCGATATGGGAAATGCGCATAATTTTATATCTACTGCCCGAACACTAATGAAACTGTTTTGTCGCAGCTTTAAACCAAAGATTGTGTGAATATTTCATAAAACTTCGTTTAACAGGTTGAAATTAAATATTTTGATATAAAGGATTTTTTACAGTTTATAAATGTATCCATACACACGGGTATGGATTCGTTGCTCCTAGGGATAAACTAATTGTATGTATATATTTGTCAATAAATGTAGACAATATTAGCTTAGCAGGATGTAGTACATTTTATCCACAGGTTGAACATTTACTTCTTTTTGCATATATATATGTGCCCAATAAATGTATTGATGGCTATAAACCGGGAAGCTTTTTAAAAAAAGCTTAACTTGTGTATGTTAGCGACAGATATTTACATAAGTCATGAAAAAAGTCAGTAAATAGGACTAAATACTAATCGGTAAATCTCGGTCGGAGATGGGGATATTTTCCGAGTTCGGCAAAATTCGTTCTCAGCATGTGATATTTTCGTTGCTATGCAAAAATATTACAAGTTGCTAGAGGAAGCCTGTGATATTTTCGTTGCTACGCAAAAATATCACATGTTGCTAGGGGAAGGCGGAGCAAACAAAAAATATTTCAAAATACCACACTGAGGAGAACCAATAAAATGACTGGATTTTATCAGAAATTTGCATGAAGTATAATAATATAAACCTACTGCCTTCAGTGGAGGGTATTATGGTATATTACCACACGAAGAAAAAATATCACATGAAGAAAAATATCACCCGAGATAGCGTCGAGGGTGATATTTTCTCTTCATGTGATATTTTTTCTAAGTGTGGTATTCTACCATAACACCCTCCACTGAAGGCAGTATGATTTTTATTATACCGAATGCCTTCCTTTTACCTTTTTACTGAATAAATGGTATGGTTTCTCATGAAAAATTTAAGTGTTTTTAGCCAAGAATATAATATGAATTACAACATCTGAACACACATTTTGTAAACTCTAACTTATATGTGCCAAATAGAAGATCAAAACGGGAAAATGCTAAAAATGAAAAATGAAGATAAAGTTATTAGAAACAATTAGTATAATGCTGTGATTTGGAAACCCTTCAAACACAGTCAAAACATTTTTCTGCCAGATATTCATGGAGCACAGGCACTTGTTTCATAAAAAAATGTTAGTCCCTCCCTCTCTTCTTCCAGAGAAGGAGGGACCTGGGAATAGGAGAGAGGAACGGACACAAGTAGTTACTGATCTACCTACGGCGACAACAAGTTTGTATCATGGAGTTGCTGTCATTCGTATCTAAAGATTCTTCAGCTGTCTCTAAAGACACCTCTGCAAAAATCATAATGTATGTTAGCGACGGAAATTTATATAAATTATGAAAACGAAGAACTGTCTGCTTAAGCCCTTTTTCATGTATCTTATTAAACACGAAATTTTTAAAATAAAGGAGTCTACCCCTTTCTTAATCCTCCGCTGGTTCCGAAATTTAAACAACCATAAAGCTACACGCTATTATTTTGATGCAACAGCGTTCCCCGACGGTATCCAATTTCAATACAAATATGAGACAAGGCTGTATCGTTTAAAATATAAAATGTAATTTGAGTGGATATAATTATTTACTGCGATATAAAATCATTGAATATCTCGTATATTGACTTTCCTTATCATAAAATAAGGTCTACTCCCAATAACTGCTGCCCTAAAGGGTCTGTATGTCTCGTCATGTGACTCATGAAAATCCACGATAAACAGGCAATTTAAAAACGTGACGTCTGAGGATTATGACGTTTAAATTTTTGTTTGAAATATCATATATCTTTGTTTAAAATGTAACTTCCGGGTACAACTTTTGATCCCAGAAGTTCCAAAATCTTACAGGCCCTATTCTGACCTGACTAATAGGGTTAAACAACATGATGTTGTGACTGCATCTTTTTTTTCATATTAGTGAGTGTCAGTGCCTTTGTAAAAAAATGACAAACGTCTCGTATGCAGTATCTAATATTTCACGATAGGATATGGAGTAAATGAAATGAAAGTTAACCTTGACAATGATGAACAATTTTTAGAAAAGAAGCCGAAAACAGATCCAAACATCCAAACCTAATGGATGGACTTGATTTGTAGAATCCTGCTATAGTCACGCATTTGCATAATCCAAAAGAGGAAATTCTCCTTTAAAATGTGATGAATGTTTTCAGTTGAAGGGATGGAAACCAAAAAACAGTGACTTCCGAATTATATTGTTAAGTACATTAGTATCAAAATGAACAAATAACTGGATATGGGGTAAATGTACATGGGACAAACATGACAAATCCCTACAAATAAATGGCAAGATTTAGCAAATGAAACAACAGCTTTAATTGTTGTGTTGCATCTTTATGTCACCATGAGGTCTTCAACAATAAGGTAACACTCATATCTCAAAGTCAATTCAAGAGGTCCCTAGGACCAGTTTGATCAGAACTCACTTGCTAAATGTCGAAAGGAGGTATATTAACGTAAGTAATTTCCATGGACTTGAGGAAGTACTCTTAAAAATACTTTTATTTGTTTACCGACACAACCATACAACATATAAACCACCAGAGGACACTAGTTGAATCGACTGTAAGGAAACTTTGCAAATGAAATCAGGAGATATTGGCATTATTATAAAATCAGATGGTCAGAATAATTTTTTTTAAATATCTTTGAGGAAATAAAAAAGCCAAAATGTTTAATACTGATAGATTTTCTCCTATATAAATTTAATATAACATCGTAATGAAGATTATATTAAGCTATGCTGGTGAAAAACCCCTGTGACTCATTTGGTAGTGCATTGAGTTGTTTTTCTTACATACAGAGTGGAGGTGAACATTTTATTAATTAATACTCACCTGATACAATGGTGGCCAACTATATAAAGCATCGATAGTCAAAAAAGAGAACTATATACATGTATATCGTCACTATGGTTTATGACATACGGTTTTTTCTACTTATAATTGGTCTTTCCTTGTCAAAAACTTTGCAACCTCGAAATAAGCTCATACCTTCAAAATTGTCTACAATCCTCCAATCAGTTAAAGAGGCTCATATATATAACTCCGTGTTGTCTTATTAACACTTAGTCTCCAATGTTTAAATATATTTCACATTACAACATGACTCTTGAAAAGGGTAAGTATGACGGAATCACTAATGTGTATAGTAAAATAACCAAAACTTGCCGTGTGATTTGTTAATGGAAGGACTCTGGTCTTTAAAAGGCATAAAGTAATATAGGATATGGAGTACATGCACATGCGACAAAGTCTCTAGAATGAAATGGTAAAACAAAGTAAAGGAGCAACGCTTTTATTATTGGTTTTCGCCTTGAAGTAACCAAGACAAAAAGACTTACAAAAGAAAATCAAAAGAACTACAGGGCGCTCAACGAGTCAAAGGCATGAGATCTTGGCACAATAAACAATGTGTCAGAACAATAAAATAATAAAAATAATAATAATTATCATTATTACAAAAAATAAAAATGTCAAAATTTGAAAGTATGATAGTGCATTATTCTGAGAAATTCTGTCAGTCACAATTACACCATAAATGAAAAGCAAGGGGAATCATTTACGGACTCCACACTACAGGAGAGACAAATTCAAGCCTAAAAAACAATATGGTACTCTAAAGTAAATGCACATGAGACAAAGTCTCTTCAAATGCATGGTAAAACAAGCAATTGAGCAATTCTTATGGTGTTGTTCTTCACATTGAAATCACCATGACGCCTTCAACAATTAGCTTTATTCCACTGTGTATTAATAGCTTGAGTAATAAGTAATTTTCATTGGCCAACACTGCCACACGTGACTGTGAACAAAATTTCGTGTCTCTCGCTGAACGTCGTGTCAAAATATCATAATCCCTTCTTTCAAAATTATCTAGACTAATTGACCAACAGTTTAAGTGGAATTCATTTTTTATTGTCAAGCAACGCTACACCCATGCTGTTCATCATCCGTAAAAAATCAAAATTAACTAGCACAGTGTTCTTACAATCACTGTCATCTGTTGCCCGACACAAAAACTAACAGAAGGCATTTTGGTTGCCTAAACAACCCACCCTGATGTCTTCATGACATGTAAAATGTGACATGAAGTTAAAGTGATTACACTAGTTTCCGAAAAACAAGCATAAGTCATTAGCTAGGCTATGGAATAGCCTAGCTATATAGTTAGTTCTTGAGGGAAATTGAGGAGTACGCTTGCGCAGAAGACTATAGACCAATAGGAATTTCAGATTCTCGAACATCAAAATGGCGTCCAGTTTCGTCCTGATTAAACGGGGCGGGGTTTGATTTTACTGTTTCTTCTGGAAGTTGAAAAGTATTATAAACATTTACTATAGGTGGTACTGGGAACAGGTTTCACGGTAGAGGATGATGGGATTGGTATTGCAATATCGCTCAGCCAGATTTATAAATATAGATATGATAAAAAGAATAAGAACAGTAATGTATAAATTTAAAACCAGAAGTTAATAAATAAAGATGAGGTATTGCGCAATAATCAATAATATACGAATACTATAAAAGACTTTTCAATTGTGTTTAACAAAGCGTGATTGTAGTTTGTGGAGATACTTAGGCCCGGGTACTCAGACAATGGAGAACGATAGGTGGAAAGAGATAGAATTGCGTTTTTTGCGGAAGAATAAAGAGCTACCCTAGGAGAACGCAAAAACAAAGGAAAAACAAAAGCACGAAACTACTTTGAGTTGCTGTTGGCAAAAAATTAGAGGTTTGATCGAATCGGTGACTGTTTTATCACATGTGCAGACCAATAGAAGAAATTACAAAGAAGTACCGAGAAAGGCTTACTTCAAGTATTGATTTGAGTATACAAATACATCATGCGCCACCACACTCTTGTCAATCAAACACGCATTTTTCTATCCAAGGCTTTCCATAGCCTAGCGTATCGTTTTTATTTCATAAAAAAACATTATCCGATTTATATCATCCACTTATGTTTATAAAATCCCCTCGTGTTTTCTAGTTTTAACACAAGTATTTTATTGATATGACTCGGCATAAATAAAGCTATTTTTCAGATTAAATATATATCTTGGATTTTCACGTGCTATATATAGAATTTATTGATTGGAAAATCCAGGTAGAAGTGAATAATGTATAATTGCAGTTGCCGATAAAGAATTAACTGACACTGTACTGAACCTGTTACAGGTAAGTAAAATATATCTTATGCGTGCAAGTTTGATATTTACTTTTGTAATTTTTGATACATTTTTTATAATTTTTTAACCCTGATGCGACAACTATGGAAAAGGGTTCAGATTTTTTTATGCTGAATTCTTCTTTCTTAGTTCTATATTCTCTTTTCAATATTCTGTATATGCTTACTTCTGTTTTCTAAAAATGTTAGTGTATATTCTGCTGAAGTGAAATATCCAGGAAAATCCTGCAATTTGATTGGTTACCTTGGCAGGGGATATGAGACCGTATCCCCGTGGTAGCAAAATCACAACTTTTAAACTACTTTTATAGAAAAATTATAGCACTTCTAGCAGAATATAAAAGTTATTCGGGCTTCACAAGGAATACGGGTTCATATTCCCTGTCTGTGTCATATACCCCCTTCGCCTGACGGCTCAGGGGATATAAAACACAGACAGGGAATATGAACCCGTATCCCCTGTAAAGATTCCCGAATAACATATAGTATTCTGAATTTTGGGTTAGAAATTCGAATTTTATACATTCTATCTTCTAAATTTCTAATCCTTTAACTTAATAAATCATTCTGAATTCTGATTTCTTCAATGTAAATTTATATAGTTAATTCAAAGTTCAGTTTTTAAATTTTCGATGCTGATTTCTTAATTACTAATTCCATGTTCATTGTTTTATATATTTCTTTATTTCTGTGTTTTCTATATATATCAGTTATTACAGAAATTAAGAATTTAGAAAAATGAATCTTTAACGAAGAAGTAAGAATCACGAAACATTCACAAACTAAAAGTCAGCTTAAACGTTTTAGAGGTTTAATCACAAAAGTGCTTGACGTGCTGGGGTTCTATTTAGGGCTAGAAAATAATGTTACAGTTATGAAGGAAATGATATGGAGTAAATGCACATGAGGCGAAGTGTCTACAAATACATGGTAAAACAAGCAAAAGGAACAACGCTTTTATTGTTGTTCTTCATCAGTACCTTTATTCCACAAAAGAATTCTCTCCGGAGTACATAACTACCCTATCTTAAAGGGTATTTTATCCACAACCACGATACTCTTTGAAATTTTATCCGACGGAATTTAATGTAGAAGAAATCAAAATTATCCGTAAGATACACCAGGAATGGATTTACGCATATTCACTCACACTATGGTTTGTCTAACATTTATAAATTAGCTAACCAATAGAACTTTCAGTACCTTAGCTGGCCATGTGAC
>MJUU01049989.1:48203-59704 GCA_002080025.1 Modiolus philippinarum
TATATATATATATATATATAAGGGAAACGGGGAATGTGTCAAAGAGACAACGACCCAAAGGGGAGTAATAACAACTCAAAGCCACCATAAGCACCATAAGATCTTCAATGAACGGTGAGAAAACCCCACACCCAACGGCAGGTCGGAGTCGGCCTCTGAATAAAGAGTAATCAAGGTCAGCGAAATAAACATCGTGGTATAGCGCTGTCGTAATCGGCGTCGTCGTTGTTTTCGTTGCCGTTGTCATCGTTGTCTGTAAACACCTTGGTTTTTTGTCAATAACTCAAGTTCTAGGTGATCAATCTCTCTGACACACTATGTTTCTTGACATTAAAGGAAGGATTGCGTTGGTTTTTTTATCTTTAGCTCCTCCACTTTTTAAACAGGGGCTATAAAGGTCAAAATTGGGTGTTTTCAATAGCTTTAATATATCTGAGATTTTGATTGGTTTCTTTTAGTTTGTTCCCGGGGAAATTTGCACAATTAGTAGTATGTCAATGGATGTCCTATTAAGTGAAATTTTCCGACCTTTAAGAGAAATTGGGGAAAATGAACCAGACAAATGAGAGTCTTTTTATATAAAAATATCTAATTTCTACTTTTTCTTGTAACCTATTTGTTGACATAAACTAGCATTCATATATTTAAGGATCGGGGATATTAATTGAAATTTACCGACCTTGTAAGAGAAATCTGGGAAAATGAACCAGACAAATTAGAGACCGTTTTACGAAAAAATATAACTCTTTCAAGGAGCAGCAGGTTGGATTTACAATTATTTACTTTTTTGTCGAGGAACATTCTGCCTTCGCGATCTGTTTTTTTTTTTTTGTTTTTTTTTTTTTTTTAGCAAATAAATATTACAGAACTGTACAATAACTTTTTGATATGTGTAAATGAACTCATATTTCAGTAGTCATTTTAGACGGGATCATTTGAGTAACATGGGCCGTAGAATTCCTTGGGCTTACAGGATCCAACGCCCATTGGAATTCCCTAACGTGTGTGATAGATGCCATAAAGAGAGACGTTTCAAAATCGAGGACGATCTTAACAACCATTTGACTCAAAAACATACATCTTTATTACCAGCGTTACACACCTCTTCAACACCAGCAGTAAGTAGTCATAAAAGTAGTCCGATTATTAACGTCTTTCACCACAGTGACAGACCTTATTGTAATTCTTCTGATTATTATTATTATTTTTCCGCCGAAATCTTGTCTGAAAACTACGCTACATATCATCTCGATATTTGGTGTGGTAGATCGGTCACACAACACGACAACAAAAATTACCCCGTTGTCCTGAACTATTTTAAGTAACGGAGTTATCTGCCCGACACCAAAAACCCTTGTTAGCAGATCTCCTCAGAAACCGTAACAGATATCAAAATTCTGAATGGGGGAAAATGTTTGTTATATTGTAACGATGATTTATCACGCAAAAAAATTTTTTGGGGTCGCGACCCCGGTTACTTGTTTTTGACCCCTAAATATGCAAATTTCTCAAAATTATTGGATTTTAACTAAATTTGGTTTCCAGGTAGCTTTTATGGTCCTGATTACAAATCTGGGGTCAAAAAATTGTTTTCGTCCGCCATTTGAAATTTTGTTATCGCGAAAACTCGGAAACGATAAAAAATTTATGAAAACATTATATTGCAAAAATACTCCTCTCATTGAGATCTACATTTGATACATTTGAAGGAAAACTCTACGATGAACCATTTTTGAGTTATAGCCCTTGACGCGTTTCGGTAAATTCTTTTTTGCGAATAACTTTTAAACGCTTAAAGATAATATAGTAAACATATATATTTAAAATGATCAGTGCGAAGAGGCCTTCAATTTGAGTACCAGGTTGAAGGTCATCCGTGACCTTTGACCGTGACCTTTGACCTTGTTATCAGATAAACTCAGAAACCGTAATAGATAGCTGATCAAATGTAATGAGAAAAATGTTCATCTTCACGAGACGCAACTTTGCTACATTGGGTCCGAAAAAGTTCGATGACTCTTTATATGAGTTATTGCCCTTTGAAAGATTTTGAGTTTCCGTTAATGCTTAATACTCCCAAACGATAAGTCGTAAAGACCTGAAACCTTCACCATTGTTAATAAGTGATATATGGCCATCTAAAAATGTCAAGGTCAAAGGTCAACGGTCAAGCTCACCGATGACCTTAGGCCTTGTTATCGCTTTAACACGTAAACCGTAATAGATGGCTGAAAACATGTAATGAGAAAGAATGTTCATTGTCATAAAACGCAACTTTGTTACATTTGGTCCGAAGAGATTCGACGACTCTTTGTATGAGCTATTGCCCTTTGAAAGATTTGGGGTTTCCGTAAATGCTAAATACTCCCAAACGATAAGTCGTAGAGACCTGAAACCTTCACCATTGTTCATAGGTGATATAAGGTCATCTAAAAATGTGAAGGTCAAAGGTCATCGGTCAAGGTCACAGATGACCTTGGGCCTTGTTATCGCTTAAACTCGTAAACTATAAGAGATAGGTGGTCAAATGTATTGGAGAAACTGTGTGTCTAATTGTCGTCTGCATATTTTTGACCGAAATAGACAACAAAATCAAAACTCAAACATGTAATCATGGTGAAAACTGTTGAAAGACCTTGCAATTGTTCTCTGAACAATTGACCTTTTAATTATATCGTATTTTTCATATTATATCTCATATAATCCCGAGACATCCATATTAGCCCGAAGGCCGAAGGCCAGAGGGCTATAATAAATGTTTGATATAAAAATTCCATATCATAAACTATTTATTATATACTTCAATAATTGACCAGTTTCACTCATCTTTATTTAATATCAAGTAAAACAAAATTATTCATCTTTAAAATGTGTGTCATTTAGTCAGTGTCATTTTCAACGTAAATTGTTTCAAAGGGTGCATATTGGTTTCATTTTGGACATCATATCTTAATGTACAGTAACTTCGGTATTTTGTATTTATTATGTTAACCAAATTCAATGTAGACCACTTGCTATTTAAATAAAATGAAACAATTAAATGTTCACTCATCCAATACAGCCAGGAAAAAGGATTTTGACACCTCACGATCTTTCTTTCGTGTGTGTTTACATTCCAACCGATAGTTGCCATTTGTTTGGTGGTTCTCATTCTATAGACAGGGTATTTTCAAACGGAAAAGACAGTTAATGGGAATGTATCTCCTACCATTAAATGTAAGCACATTTGTACTGAAAGTTGTTAATTACCTTGCAATATTTTTACACAAGATAATGCAAAATCAATGAGATTGTCGTTTCGTCACAACTTGTACATGTGAGTGATTAACACTTACATTTATTGTCAACGCTTATATTTGGTAAAGGGTCCTTGAATAGCTGAAAATTGATTCAATGTGAACTTCTTGCTTACTCTTTGCTAACACTGGTATTTTTCTTCACAAAACGACAAAAGTATTTTCATAACAACGCGTTTCATGAACTTGAACAACTACATAATAGTAAGAAACTTGTGACAGGTGTACACTAAAAATCCACAAAAATGTTCTTTGTTCCCACTAAATAAATAAATCGAATTATACCTTGCGTCGGTAAAATTATACTGAAATATGTGAATCTTTGATTATTCCCTAAATTGGAAAACAGTCAGTCGCCATTTTGAAAAGTCTATATTTTACACCATGTAATACGGATTTCATATTACACGCCCGTGTAATACGGATTTCATTATACACCCCATGTATAATTAATTCTTTCTCATGCAAAAAGACACATATTTGAGTAAGTATATGATAAATTGTATATATGTTTTCAATGATATCATAAAGAATTATAAGAACTATTTTACCCAATTTCATTTTGTTTATCAGCATACGTATTTTTATAGTTGATTCGGATCATAAGGGCTTAACACACATACACTAATATGCAGACGATCTGATCACAAAAGGGGATATTGACGAAATATTCTGCATGATTCCATTAAGTTGGCTTTAGGATCCAATGACCTGACGATTTTATGGGTGTACCAGCCTCTCAATGATACCGCCGATGTCTACTGAAATCTATGGTGATTTTCTAACAAACCCTCCATTAAATTTAAGTTTTATTTTTCTTCCGTAGTGCACCAACTAGTGTTTTAACAGCAGACTACGCTCCTTGAGCTAGCCGGTAGCTTAGCAGCGAGCACTCTTATCCCATCATTTGAATTACATTTTTACGTATTCTTTCCTTTTTAAGATTGTGGTCTTGGAATTAGTAGTCTACCTGTATTTGGTTTTTATTGTATTTTTATACAATAGGAAAATGCGATGGAGAAAGAGGAGGTTTGGGTATCAATCATTTGGTTCAACTCTGCCGCTAGCACTTGCTAGTACCCTATTGCAATTTTCCCCAATGCCCACTTTTCCCCGGAACAATAGATATGTGCCAGTTTTCCCCCGGAAAAATAGGCACGTGCCAGTTTTTCCCACGTAAATACGAGGAGGAAAAATGAGATCATTGTCAATTTTCCCCAATGCCATTTTTCCCCCATTTCCTGAACGTCATCGATAAAATGTAACATTATATTAATTGTGCAAAGTTCTGATCATGAATAATGTTGCTTTAATGTTTCAATAAATATTGAAGTAGCATCTTAGCTTCATTGACTGCATAAATTTATAACTGACCTGCATGGCGATGCCATGGTGATTTTCTTTCCATCACTGTGTCAGTGGTCCGTCCATTTTAAACTTTTCATTCAAACATCTTCCTCTATGAAACCGCTGGACAAATTGGAACCAAACTTGGTCACAATTATTGTTATCATAACAAAATCATACATAACATTCGAGATTTAAAAGTTACCAAATTCTGTCACGGAACTGAACACAGAAATGAATATTTTCTGCTAAGACAAGATCCCAATAAATGAACAATCACTCATACCTTACAGTGAATTCAAGAATTCCCTAGCACCATATTTTAGAACCAAATTATTTGTTAGATGTCGATCAACGCTTTATATTTTTGTGTCACGGATGCGGGATAAGATTGAAACAAACATAAAAGAACTGACACTTTTCCTACTGTCATCAATTGCCGATCTAGACTGAAAAAAAACCACAAACAAATAAGAACAGATAAACAAACACAGTCCTCTCATTAAGATAGTTGTGTTTTTTTTGTCTCCTTTTGAAAGTAAGTAACTGGGGTTGGCATAATTCAAAATTGAAATTAATACAGGAAAGCAATTGGTTACCATTGTTTTTGAATCAAGAAAATTCACAAATTTAAGTAGCTCTTACTGGTAAACAAGCCAAGATGGCAATAATATTTTGATACACTCTACTTCACGAAAAAGACCCATTAAAAATGACAATGATCCATATTTCCCAGGAGGAACAATGGGCACGTGCCAGTTTTTCCTCGGGGGGAAAACTAGTATGGAGGAAAATTGCAATACGTATACGTATTGCCGCAATACGTATACGTATTGCCATTTTTCCGGGGAGAAGAATGAAAATGATCTCATTTTTCCTCCGGAGAAAATTGGGCACGTTCCAACCCCCGGGAAAAAACTAGCATTGGAAAAAAATTGCAATATGACAGCGGTACTAAGACCGGCCATCCCGAATTCCTATCGTCGTTTGTCTTTTTCTGTTGTTTTTCTTGTGCAGCTCCCCGGTGAATTGTGGCATGTTTTTGTACTTTTCTTCCAATGTAAGTGTTACCTATTATCTCCTGGTCTTTTGACCTATTATTCCCTGTTTTATTCTTCCTTTTTGTGGAATTTATAAATCGAATTGAATGTGGTGTTTAAGGGTTTTTTACAAATTACACGATACATTAGCAATGACCATTTATTATTTGTTTCAGTGTAATGATTTGTATAAGTTTGAAGAAAAAATATTTTGACTCTCATGGTACAGTTTTAATACCATTTAAGGAATTTTTTTTATCAAATCCACGATTGCCACTTTGCATTCTAATTTGACTAATCTACCTGCTTCTGTAACCAATACAGTATTCAAGCTTACGCCTTAAGGAATACCAAAATTATGCCAATCAATACAAACATCAGATACAAAACAGCTTCTTTGTTTAACAAATCAGACGCCAGGAAATGTGGCAATGTTCCCGCCAATAATCAAGTAGAATATTGTTAAATCAAATGGAAATGACAGGAATTTTGCCATCAAAATTATCTCATGCGCTGCGTGCCAGGGTGAGCTTTTGCCATCACTTGGCGTCCGTCGTCCGTCGTCCATCCCTTCGTTGTAAACTTTTTTTCAAAAATCTTCTCCTCTGAAATCATTGGACCAATTCAATCCAAATTTTGCCTGGGTCATTACCATAGTGTGTAGTTAAAAAACTGTGTTCGGTTAGTCCGCGGACCAAACAACAAGGCCGCTGTTACTAAAAATGGAACATAGGGGTAAATTGCTGTTTTGGGCAAATAACTCAAAAATCATTACATGTTTTGTTTTTTGTCATTTTAACCTGGATATGGGATGTTGTCTCCTTGACAATTACCCCATTTCCTTTCTTTTTCATATATATAAAGAATCTGGATAAAAGTGTTCAAAATGACGAGATCTATCTGCCCTGCAATTTTAAAGAAAATCGGAAAACCCGTCTCAGAGTTACAGCCCTTTTCCGTAAAATTTTTCAAAACTTATGCTTTTTTTATTTTTTATTTCAAAAACAAATAGATGTAAAGTGTAAATTTCAAAAATATTCAGCATATCAGGATCTACCTACTCTGAAATTTTGAAGAAAATCCAACTGCCTCTGTTATAGCTATTGACTCTTTTTCACCATTTTTTTCAATGCTATATGATTTTGGTTTATTTCCCTTTAAATTCTGTTTCATTTTCCCTGCTATCACTTTATTAAAAATAATTATTTGTTACATGATCAAGAGCAAAAAAGTGTTTTTTGTACAAATTTAAAATTTTTTTTTTTTGGAAAAATGCATTCATAATCTTTACTTATTTCACAAATTAATAATAATTGTTTTAAATGTATAGATAATGCATACATCTCTCCCAGATAAATATTGAAGTAGCATCTTAACTTCATTGCCTGCATAACTTTATAACTGAACTGCATGGCGATGCCATGGTGATCTTCTTGCCATCACTATGTCTCTGGTCCGTCCATTGTAAACTTTTCATTCAAACATCTTCTTCTCTGAAACCGCTTGGGAAATTGGAACCAAACTTGGGCTTAATGGTCCATACGTGGCCCCTTTTGAAAAAATGTCTGGCACGTCCGTATCATATCAAAGATGGCCGCCAGCTGGGAACGTGGATTAACACTGGACCCTATGGGAAAGCACTCAAAGATGTTCTTCTCTGAAACCACTGTGCCAATTGGAACCAAACTTGGTCACAATAGTCATTCGGTGGTCCCCTTTAGAAATTTTGTCCGGCAAGTCTGAACATCACCCAAGATGGCCGCCAATTGGTCGAAAATTGGACAATATTGCAAAATATTCTCCTCTGAAAATACTGGGCCAATAGGAACCAAACTTAGTCTCAATTGTCCTTAGTTGGCCCCTTTTAAAAAAATGTGTTCAGCAAGTCAACAGAATATCCAAGAAGGCCGGCAGGAGGGAACGTGTTTTTGACATTGGACCCTATAGGGAAACATATTCAAAGATCTTCTCCGCTGAAAGTACGTGGCTAGTTTAAATCATACTTAGTCAAAATGGTCCTTACTTAGTCCCCTTCATAAAATGTGTCTAGCATGTCCGCATAGCATCCAAGATGGTAGTCAGCGGGGAACATTGTTTAACCTTGGATCCCATGGGAAATCATTCAAAGATCTCCTCTGAAAATACTAGTTCAATTGGAACCAAAGTGAGGCACAATGATCCTTACATGGTCTTCTTCATGAAAGGTGACAGTCGGTCTACGCCCCATCAAAATAGATGCCAATGGGGAACATAGTTTAATTTGGATCATATAACATCAGCAAACTTAAAAATGAGACCCTTAAACAGTCAATAAACAAATTTGAAAATGAGAACCTTAAACATTGTGATTATTTTGACTTATTGTGTCAGCCATGGCATAGGTGAGCGATACAGGCTCTTGAGGGCCTCTTGTTACTAAAGGGGATATTGCAAAATTGCAGAATATGCTGTATTGTACGGGAAAATACACATCAAATACATAATAATGGCTATTATGATCAGCATCTCATGGAAAAAGACAAAAGTCATAAAAAGTCATAAATAGTCATATTAGGCCATTTCATGCACCCCGCCCCTCACTTATGCACTGATTTTTTTTCAGTCCTTCTATGTCTCCTCTCCAAAATAAATTATGCTAACATGAATATAACCTGCACACATAGAAAAGGTTGGCCCACTTTAATACTGCACCACTCAAATCTTATATTTTCGTTTTCAACTAAGTATCATTTTAAGCTCGATAATTCCCATAGGTAAGTTAAATATACTACAATTTGGTATCAAATGATAGCTAATCTAATACCCTTCACAATTTGGGCAATATAAATTATAAATTTTGGCAATTTACAAATTCTTTATAGTTTTTGGATACAAAAAATTGTACCCTTCCCCCTGGAGAAAACAAAATACCGAAGTTACTGCAAATTTGGTTTCTGCATACGGGAATGTTTAAACACTGATAGAGAACAGATAACCAAATATGATCTAAACTGAAATCCAAGATCAGCTACATAGCTATGCATGGGGGAGATAATCCTTAGTTAAAAAAAAGAATTTACAAAAAAAATGCGAAAATGATGATTTTTTGGCTTTTGGCTGTTTATTCCTTTCAGATTAGCAATTGTCGTAATTTGATCTACTTTTTTGCCTAAATTATCATTTGTGATGCAATGTTGTAAATATAAAACCTTTCAAGTCAGTATTTTTATTTTAATTTTTGGTATTAAGATGTTGATAGATATCTCATAATTGCCAATGAAATAATGGATTATGATATATATATGCAAAAATTGTGTCCACAATATTTAGTTTCAGACTTATTGTGGGTTCACAAATGTCAAATTAGCACCCCTCCCCCTAAAATTTAATGAAGATTTCCAAATATCCAACTCAAAATGCTAGAAAATAAAATTTTGTTTGAATGTGAGTTTATATTCCACTATATCTGACATACAGAGGACCTTTTGAGTAGAATAAAAATGTTAAAATGAGCTTTATTTGGCTGTCAAACTCGAAAATCTGTACGAAATGGGAATTTTCATGTTTCCAGTATTTGCGCTGATTTGTCGTTTAGATGTAGAGTTCTTATAAAACATATATATAACTGTTAAATATGGACGTTTTAACGTTAAGGAATGCCTAAGCGTTAAGTAGAACACGTTTTAAGGTAGTTAGACACTAATTTTCATATCCATGAGATTTTGTTGTAGGTCCTACTTACCCGAAATCTGTAATAAAAAGTATGGTTTCAATGCTTGCTTTTTCTAGAATTGAGATCAAAGTTTGCTCATTTTAAGGTAGTTCGGGGGACTAAAAACAAAACGATAGATTTTTCTTATTTCTCTGTGATTGAAAGTTTATTAAAAGCACTTCCAAATTTTAGTAAAAAATCTATAGGTCACCGAACTCGTTTTTCCGGGAGAAGCTTCCGAAAATAGTAAGATTTTGACCATTTTAGTATAGCCTATATAGGGAGAAAATACATTTTTAAAATTTTTATGTGAATAAAACGATAGATTTTTGTAAAAATGTAGTATAAAGTGTGTTAAAGAAATCACTTTGAAAATATAAAATAAAAAGCAGGGGTCACCGATCATATTTTGAAAAATTCACGAAATTGTGATTTTTCCCTTAACATTTCTATATAATTATCTCCCTTTAATAAACTAAGAGTTTTTGAAAAAGTGATATCATTTGCATACTGGAAGCATAAATGTTGCTTATTTTACTTTATTTATTATCAATAAACTATTCAAAATCATGTTTACAACATTTTTGTGGTTAATTTCAATTTTCACCCGATGCGCAAGATAGATGCGCAGTTTTAGACACCCGAACCACCTTAAGTCATTTTACACCTTAATTTACATGGAATGCACAGGGAAAATATGGAAAGGCAATTTTTGGCTTAATAGAAATGAACCCTTTATTCATGAGAATTTGATATATATTTGTGAACAGATAGTTTATGATGTAATTTATTGATTACAATCAAAACATGTATATGTCACCATGCTTTTAATGAAAATATATTACAAAGTTTCCGGATTAAACATCATTTTACGGGAAAAAGGAGTTAATTCGCGGCAAATGAAACGAAATTTGACGTTTCACATCTGTCATTCAATTATGACGTCACAAAGGAAAAGCTGTCAATTTACTGTTCTTGCACGACAATCAGCCTACTCCGTATTCGACTCTTTATTTTGCTAATGCGCGAGTGAATTGTCCAGCGCAACAGTGTCTATCTACCTTAAATTGTTATAGACAAATCTGAGACTCACAAAATGCAAAATTTAACCCCTCCCTATATTTAAAAGCACTACTTATTTATTTTGTTTCGCTTCAAATGCTACAGATATGAGGTTAATTTCATTAATTATTGTGATTTACTTTAACCATTAAATACAAAGAGATGTTTCCATAGGTACAAACAGCACCAACTTGGAGTCGCGTACACAATTATTTATAAAAATGCCGGCAAATGAAAATTTCTGATTTTTAGTTTTTTTTTTATTCTTTTTATTTTATTTTTTTCCCTTTTCCATCACTTTGCAAGAAGCAAACGGAAATTTTCAGATAGGATAAAAGTAAGTGAGAACCGAACCGTCAATCTAAAAGGAACAATCAAAAGATAACGGCAACATCGGAAAAACAAAGAAGTAACGACATAACAAGAGCACGGCGAAGAAAAGAAAAATGAAGAGACACGCACATACAAAATTAAACAACACTGACCTAATAAAATTATGATTATTTAAAACGTATCAGTGAACATATTTTCATTTTACGAAAGGATATGGAGTAAATTAACATGAGACCATAACACATATGTTAACTCCAACTGCAATAATTTTAATGAGCTGTATGGCCATTTCGGAAATTTATTCCTCATCAGCAGCACTAGAACCCAAACCAAGGAAATCTATAATTGCTTTGTTATATTCAAGAAATAGTCTTTAAATTGTTCCCAAAAATACAAAAAGAGCTTTTAAATGTGGAATGTAAGTTTGCACAAGAGCACTTTCTAGTTCAAAGTTAAATGAAAACTAATTTTATACCTTTTTATCTCCTAATTACAAAATAATCGATATTCGTTTTATGAAGTTTTTATGTCGTTTTTAGTGAAAGGTAACGATATTGATAATAGAATCAATGACATATGACAGTTCTGAGATTCTTGAATTTGAAAGTTTTTTCTCTAATTTCTAGCAAATATAAACACCTCCTGACTAGTTGGTTATCGAAATGATAATCAACATGGGTATCATTTGATCTCAGTTGGCGATTGGTCAATCATGTAAATGTCTCGTGTCAG
>MJUU01049991.1:0-18127 GCA_002080025.1 Modiolus philippinarum
TCTTAACAAAAAATATGTCATTTATGGTTTAAAAATAATATTAAACAGCTGGCTTGTTAATGTTAAGATATAATCAAGGAAACTCTTATGTTCTGAAGTTGTCAAAACGCTCTCATGTATTTTATGTTATCATCAATAAGTTGCATTGATTATTTATGGTACATAATGCCCTGGCAACTGCAAACTTAATACGCCTCATTTTTCGTCAGTGTCTTTCTCGACATTTACATTAAAAGGTAAAGAAACTATTCCAAAAGACTATTACAATTTAACCATGGCCATAGATATATTATCTACAATATACAACACACAAAACCAATAATACTTTCTCAGTTCTTATGATAAAATTATCATTTTAGAAAACCAAAGATATGTAATGCATCATTATCCTCCACTTTTATTTATTATATTATATAATATACACCATACTCTTGTCATTCTATTTCCATGTCAGAAGCTTAGAAGAATATTTTAACCCCATGTTTTTTTTTAAGATTAAATTCGCCAACAGGTTACAAAATCCATGGATTAGTTTATTTATATTTGGAAATTTAAGCATACTTTTGATAACTAATTCCTCGTTATGTTTCATTATCTCAAAGAGCGTCATATTGTGTGTTTATATATTTCCAATAATTCCAAGATAAGTAAAATATGCTATAGACACTTTATATTTCCTGTCGCTCTTTGAAAATTATGCCATCAAACTTTGAATCAGAATTGTCGACGTATATCAATATTTATATACATATATTTGCATGTCTTCGAAAAATCTCCTGTATAATTGTTTTCAACTACTACTTAGCTAGTGGAGAAATTTCCCCACACACCTTTGTCAGCATCTGAAAAATTTTGTCCAGATCTTTTGTGGGGAAATTTCTCCACTCATTTGATTTTCAACAAATTATTTATCTGATGAAAATTTGTCCAAAACTCACGCGGGGAAATTTCCCCAAAGCAGTTCTTAAAAACTGTCATCGAATTCGATGTAAAAGCAATTACATTTTAATGTCAAGGGTGAAGTATGAAAAGCTTTCCACCTCCTGGGGAAATTTCCCCGGCAAACAGGTTCGAACAAGTTTTGTTGGTATTGACATTGTCCCAGTGAAATTAAACATGGCATGTACTAAGTAATATTTTTTCAGTATTCAAGTAAAAAGTTTATCAATTCAATTATCGCGGGGAAATTTCCCCGCTTGGGTTTTATGCAATGTCAGCGATGCATTTTTGCCTCATGTAGTGATGCTTACATCTGCCAATACACGATTTCTTAAGCGGGGAAATTTCTCCGCGGAAGGTTAGAAGTTATATTCATTCATATTCCCTATACTTTATTTTGTTTTGAGGTTTAATGATTACAACATATTTTATACTTTTGGGGGTAATTTTCACACAATATGCTAACATCGTTTGGGGCAATAGCCCCACTTGTATCGTTAGTTTGTAGAAAATATCAAAGAAATGCAGAAGTGTTACGAAATTTAGTTACCAATAAAAAAAGAGAATAAAATAGAAATTCTCTTTTTCAAATAGACAGCGTTTGATGTTTCTTGTGCATATATTAAGGGGATATTTGTTGATCTATTAAACAAAAAACAAAAACAAAACAAAAAAAAAACAAAAAAAAAACAAAAAAAAACAAAAAACAACTCGTATTTCAAATCTTCCTAGCCTCGTTATCCGTGATACTTTCGATTTGAAACCAAAATATTTTTGAAATATTGAAAATGGTTAAAAATTGTGTTTAACGCGTATGAACTGACGTTGTTTCACGTGTCATTTTGTAAGTATAGTTGAGTTGAGAAATCGCCAGTTAACCAGACCAACGGTTATCAAGAACGTCATTTGAATATATTGTACGGATTTTGGTGGAAAATAATTTACAGTTTTACAGACTCCCAGACGTGATGACAAGTTCAATATATATTGTATATGCATTGTTTGTCATCAAAATTGTCCCCCTTTTTGTCCTCTCTCTCTCTCTCTCTCTGTATTTTCTTTGAATATTTTGTATTTTCTTTTAGATACCTTTTATTTCGCTGACAAAAGAGTATTACATTGTTTTTTTTTTCGACTAAATAGGGAAAACCGAATAACAGTACTCTGTACTTTGATTAATTTTACGAAGTGCTTTTTTCTAAACCCATTTTTATAACGTTTATTTGCAGTCCCATTGTTTTAGATTTGAGTAATATGACTCTGGATTTAGCACTAACGTTCATTTATATTTTGAGTATTGGTGCTGTGAATGTTTTATTGCTGTCCTGAAAAGGATCACAAGTAAATTTAATGCTTAACTAATTTAACTTATATTACTCAATAATTCAATGATGTTGAAAATCACCGGACAAACAAAATGGTGTCAAAACAGTTTCTTATAATGAACTTTTTAATTATTGAACTTGCAGAGAGACATGTAGATATATGTCCCTGACTTGGATGACCAGTGTGCCGGTTGGGATTCCTAGTCGATCAGCTAGGGGCTTCAATTCCCTTTTTATACAAATTGCTATATCCCATTAATTATATATATACGGTACATGCAGACAAATCGAAAAGTCCAGATGCCTTGCAGGACATTCCGTCAGGCAAATAAGAAAAAGCTGCCGGACCGAAGATAAATTTAAAGGACCTACAGTTTCATCACATATAGGAAATGTCAATTTTTTACCTGACATTCGGTCCTGTTGCCTGATAATTTTTGCCAGACCGACTCAAGTCTCGCCTTATTTGTCCTTCGGTCAGGCAGTTTTCGATATGTCTGTTCATGTAGCAATGTCTATAGGAAAGTAAACCTTCAAGCTACACCAGAACCTATGAGTCAGCTGATAAATTTAAGTAAAGATGTTCAGCCATTGTTTTTTTGTTTTTTTTTTTCTAAAAAGCAACTTGTTGTATTATTGAACAGATATTAAATCGCTGAAATGATAATGTCGTGTAATTAATGATTTAACGAAAGGATATGGAGTAAATGAACATGACACCATAACACATATGTTAACTCCAACTGCAATCATTTTAATGAGCTGTATGGCCATTTCGGAAATTAATTCCTCATCAGCAGCACTAGAACCAAAACAAAGGAAATCTATAATTTCCAAAAATGTTTAAAATACATAAAACCAAACGAAATCCGAATAATCAGTAATATCAAATACAGCTTAGGACAAAACTACGATGGAGGGAGTTAATCCTTGAGTTTTATAATTTACAAAATGTACATAAATTTAGATAAAAGTTATTGAACAAAGTGTACACATGAGATATAATCTCATGTACAAGTACACCATATCTGAAAAAAATAAAGAGCAGCTTAAAGTAGAACTATGATCAACAAATTTTCCCAGTTACCGAATTCTAACATGTATAAATCATATTTATGTAAGTTCGCTAATTGACCTACCTCTTTACATAACATTACTTCATCTAATGCAAAATAGAACTGAGCCTTTTCGAGACTTATCACTAGGGAATCGGCCAATTTGATAGCTGGGCTAGTCCCTCCTACAGACAAGTATCACCTTCTCTGCATGTTTAACATCCTTGCATTTGAATCTGCAGTTGATTGGTTTCAAGATAAAGGATTCAGTTCAAGACGATTTCACCTTTTTTCTTTTGTCATGTTTGATTTAGCATAATATAACATTGATTGAGAAAACAATGATATTAAATACAGAATAGTATGTTCATATTAAGTGAAACTATTTATGTTAGAATGCGCAATGCCAGTAATGTTTTATTTTTATCTTAAAGCAAAAAATTAAGTGTCATAAATTAAAATTTAATCACTATGTAGTGACTATTATTTACAATTAAAAATATACCGAAGTAACTGCGAATTGTACTCTCTGTGTATGGCCATTTTGAAAACTTATGTCTCTTCAGAGCAGATCAAAGCAAAACATTTGGAAGACAATTAATCAAAACATTGTTAAATCTGATAGAGAACAAATAACGAAACAGATCTAATTGAAAAGCAAAAATGGCTTAAGACAGAGCTAATCGAGATGAAGATACTCTTTAGTTTTGAGCAATTTTTTTTTCTAAAATTACAATATTGCAAGATTCAAATAAAATCGGTTTTCGGGTCAACATCAGAGTACGACCACTGGGTAAATTAATACTCTCGGGGACTAACAGTCCACCAGAAGAAGCATCGGCATATAGGTAGTAAATAATAAAATACCGATGTTACTGTTATTTAGTTTCTGCTTTAATCCATTTTGACAACTGGTGTATCTGCTGTGCAAATCAAATCAAAACATTTGTAAAACCTGATAGAGAATAAATAATCAAAAGGATCTAAATGAAAAGTCAAAATACTCCTAGAACAGGAGGGAGATACTTCTTAGCTTGAAACAATTTTTTTTTCTCTAAAATTTAGATGTTGCAAGGTTCCAAATAAAATCAGTTTTCGTGTCAGCATCGGAGTATTGTCTTCTGAGTTGTTGAGTACTCTCAAGAAATTACAGACCACCAGTAGAAGCATCGGCCAGGGGAAGTAAATAATAAATTACCGAATTTGTTACTGTAAATCTAGTTTCTGTATATGGCCATTTAGACAACTTATGTCGCTTCAGTGCAAATCAAATCAAAACATTTGGAAGACCATAAATCAAAATTTGTTAAATCTGATGTAGAACATACAACCACAAAAGATTCAAACGAAAAGCTTAATTCAGCTCAAGACACAGATATGCAAGAGGGGGGTAATCCTTAGTTTATTCAATTTTTTTGCTATTTAGATATTTAACCCGTGTGGCATGTGATACGAACCCCTTCTTCATTTTTAGATTAAGGGATGTAATTTTGTAGAATTGTTGCATATAGTTTGTAGATGTGCAATAAGCTTTCCAACTATGGTATTTATCTTGGTGAAAACAAGAAGCCCAAGGATGTCGATTTTGACGAAGGCCCAAGTGGTAGATTTTGACCCGTTTGGCATTTGACACGAACTCCTCCTATATTTTTGGCTTAAGCGATATTGTTTCAAAATTGTTGCATAAAGTTTGTATTGTAGAAGAAAAAATATTTCTTCTCTCTCGATAATAAAAAGCTCGCGTGTTAAGAATCGAAATTAGGAAATATAGGTTTAACTCACTCCTACCTGAATTATTACATTGAAACTAATATATAACTGGATGGATGGAGTTCATAATTGGTGATGACCTATTTGCCGAATTGGAATAAAAGTATTACGACAGTTGGATACTTAATAGGCTTTTTGTGCAACACTGGATATACTTTTACTTGGATAGAATAATAAAAATGACAACAAAAGTCCGAATCGATCAAAGGAAGAGACCAGTAAGGAAAATCCGTATAACATTCGACTGAATCAGGGAACACAATCCGACACAGAACATTTTTGGCAAGCCGTCATATTCATATAGCATCTTTTGGTCAATCTGTTTCATAAGGACCTTTCACATTATTCTGTTATTCATCAGACGTTTAATAAATCTAGGATATCTGAGGAAATATTAATTTTATTTGAGTGATTTCGCAGCGAATATATCAAAGGTCCCCATTTTATATCGATATAAAGATATATAATGTTAAACACGAGGCTCTCAAGGGCCAGTATCACTCACATGGACCATGACTGACAAAGACAATTCAAAAGACTTAAATAATATAGGGCCTCATTTCCAAGATTGTGAAAAGACTTTAATGTTATTTGCTCCAAAGTTGAACTAATTTCCTGATGGCAACCACTTTGGATATGTTAAAGGCTTACCGGTCAACTTTATTGAATGGGACTAATAGAAGTACAAACATAGAAATCAGAAGGTTACCACCCGAGGATAATTGTGACTAAGTTTTGTTCCAATTGACCTAAATGTTTTAGAGGAGACGATCTTTGATTGTGTTTTCCCATAAGATTTTAATATTAAACTAAGTTCCCTCCGATGGCCATATCTAGGATGAGTTGGAGACTTGAAAGACAAATTTTCTAAAGGGAGCCACTCAAGGACTATTGTGACCAAGTTTGTATCCAATGGGCTTTTCTGTTTCAGAGGAGAAAATCTTTAAATGCTTTCGCATAGGGGCCAAAGTTAAACTATGTTCGCCGATGGTGGACATCTTGTATGTAATGCAGACTTGCTAGACACATTTTTCAAAGGGACCAACTAAGGACTATTGTGACTTAGTTTGGTTCCAACTGGCCCTGTATTTCAGGGGAGATCTTAAAAGGTCCCTCCTGACATGTTTTAAAAAATCTGTTAAATTTAGTCCTTGACATGCTGAACATTTTTGCAATTTTAACTTGAACTCTATCTCATATTAACCCTGAAGACCTTGATATAGAAAATGGACCCGGTATTCCAGGCTGCAGGGCACAATCCCTAGAAAGCTGGATGTCCGTGGTTGTGCCGGATAATTAAAAACAACCCAAGTTAAGGATGGGATGTACTCAGGTCCACTTGTTTGAAGAAATTTCACGCTTCCTGTACTTTAAAGAACCCTTGTAGCAAGCTCCTTTTGTCCGTAAGTGGCCCGTAAGTGATAGGCTACAAGACTAGATTTCCTGCCCCCTTCGATTTCACCCTACGTTTGCAGTGGCAATCAGAATTTTCCGTCCAATGACCTTTTCCATATCCCAAAGTAATTATTTATTGATAAACTTGTTATCGTCTTGATAAAGCTAAAATATTGCTGAGTAGACGTTTAACAATATTCAATCAATCAATCAATTTATCTCAAATTGGTTTTGAAATATAAGACAAAATATATGAAATCACACAAATTTGACTAATAAAGGGTAATAACGCCTACATGGGTCTTTAGACTTTCTTCCAAATAGCTATGTGGATAAATGTTTACATGCTGAACATTTTTGCATACTAAACTTAACCTTCATTTGTACTAGTTCTTTTATAAGAAATAATAAAAACATCAAAATTTTGGAAAATTTACGTAAAAAGTGCAGTTACACTTAAAAATGGGTCATCAGATTATCTTCAAAATTGTAGGGTGGATAGATCTTGTCATGCCGGTCGTGTTTATTTCTTCAGATTGTTATAGGCGGTTTTGAGTTACTTGCCAAAAACTGCTATCTTCCCCTATATTCTTTTTTTTAGTACGGTGGCCAGGCTGTTTATTCTGTAATTTGAAACTAGATACCCTAGTGATGACTCAGTTGAAGTTTAGTTTCATTTGGTCTTGTGGTTTCAGAAGAAAAGATTTTGAAAGTTAGCAAAGACAGACAGAAGGACGACGGACTCCAAGTGATGGCAAAAGTTCACCTTTGAATGGTCAAGTGATCTAAAAAACGAAGACCACTCAATCGAAAGAACAAAACAAACTAGATTGGCAATTGCAAGCAATAGCTGATGTCGCCCCTGGCAGCCAATTCGATGATTCCAATCTGTTCGCAGTATCAAAATCTACCTAGAAATCGATTTTCATTGAATTCTGAAAAAGTTTAAATTTTAACGTAATTTGGCGGCCATCTTGGAAACGGCAGCCATTCTGAAAATTTTTTGTTGGTGCATGCACATCTCCTAATGGTAATCCAACTTTGAGCCAAGTATGAATGGATTCTGTCTAGGCATCTTAAATATGTGCAAGAAAGAAAGAAAGAATAATAAAAAATAATAACAAAGAAACGGACCAAAAACAATATGTCGTCCCGACTTCGTCTGGGGCGACATAAAAATAGCAAATCACTCCTTAATCATGTTTTATTCGCAAGGACTCGTGTTAGATTAATTAATCTTGTAACTTTAAAAGATTCGTTTGAAAAATTCGTGTATGTAAAGGGGGCATAAACATGAACATGATAGCCACAAAAACGGTTTGAACCCCTACAAAAATCTAAGAGTATCATGAAGACGACTGGAAAATAAGTGAGAACCGAACCGTCACTCAAAATTAAAGAATAATCCAAATACATTTGTAACATCAAACAAAAACATCATATAAGTACAATACGACAGGGAAAATAAAAAAAAGACACACATACAGATAATCATGAATAACAGACCTATTTCAAAAACCTTTTTTTTATATTTTATTTGTTTTCATAGTCGGACTTTTATAAAATTCCCAATATTCACCACCTGACAAGGGTGCTTTGGGGTATGCATTATATATACATTGAAAATTATATGACTAAATAAATTTTAGGTTCATCCTTCATGTAAGAGATCACGAAATACATGAAATATTTTTACAGAAAATTTAGGAATCTCCAAACACTTCCATAAAATTGTGCATAAAATTGCGCGAAATCTTCAAACACCTCCTTAAAAATTACACAGAATTACGCAGAATCTTCAGACACTCTCTAAAAATTGTGCGCAGAATTGCACAGAATCTCAAAACTCTCCAAAATTGTGCGCGGAATTGTGCAGAATCTTAAAACACTCTTTCAAAAATTGTGTGTCGAATTGCGTATAATCTCCAAACATTTCTATAAAATTGTGCACAGAATTGCGCAGAATCTTCAAACACTTCCTTAAAAATTATGCAGAACTGCCCAAAATCTTCAGACACTCTCTAAAAATTGTACGCAGAATTGCGCAGAGTCCCAAACCACACTCTAAAAATTGTGCACAAAATTGCGCAGAATCTTAAAACACTTCCTTAAAATCGTGCACGGAATTACGCATAATCTCCAGGCACTTCCAAAAAACTGCGTGTGAAATTGCGCAGAATCTTTAAACACTCCCTGAAAATTGTGTACAGAATTGCACATAATCTCCAAACAATTTCTTAAAATTGTGCACAGAATTGCGCAGAATCTTCAAACACTTCCTTAAAAATTACGCAGAATTGCTCAGGATCTTCAGACACTCTCTAAAAATTTTGCGCAGAATTGCACAGAATCTCAAAACTCTCTCTAAAAATTGTGCTCAGACTTGCGCAGAATCTTAAAACACTTCCTTAGAATTGTGCGTTGAATTGCACATATTAATCTCCACGCACTTCCATAAAACTGTGCGCGGCGCGGAATCTTGAAACACTCCCTGAAAATTGTGTACAGAATTGCACATTATCTCCAAACTCTCACATAAGATTGTGCCAATAACTGGGCAGAATCTTCAGACAGTACTCCCTTTAAATTGTGCGTGCAATGGCACAGAATCTTCAGACAGTACTCCCTTAAAATTGTGCGGGCAATTGCACAGAATCTCAAGACACAGTGAAAGATTTGGCAAGGGTTATATTCAGGGAAAGGGTTAGGGTTATATTCAGGGAATTGACAATGGTTATATTCAGTAAAAGGGTTAGGGTTATATTCAGGGAAAGGGTTAGGGTTAAATTCAGGGAAAGGGTTAGAGGGTTATATTCAGGGAACTGGTTAGGGTTATATTCAGGGAAATGGTTAGGGTTATATTCAGGAAATGGCAAGGGTTATATTCAGGGAAAGAGTTAGGGTTACATTCAGGGAAATGGCAATGGTTATATTCAGTAAAAGGGTTAGGGTTATATTCAGGGAAATGGCAATGGTTATATCGCATATCGGAATTTTTTCGCGTGTGTCTAATTTTCGCTATGTTCGCGGTAGGTAATCATACGCGAATTTTAGCCTCCGCAAAAATTTCACTACCCACTCAAATGCATAAGATTGATTATAAAAACGCGAATTATAAACTTGGCGAATTTTCACTGCCCTGTTTTACACCAAAATCGCGAACAAAAGCCAAAGCGAAAATAACCCGATATACGGTATTCAGGGAAATGGTTTGGATTATATTCTGGGAAATGGTTAGGGTTTGATATTCAGGGAAAGGTTAGGGTTTGATATTCAGGGAAAGGGTTAGGGTTATATTCAGGAAAAGGGTAGGGTTATATTCAATGAAAGGGCCAGGGTTATATACAGGGAAAGAGATAGAGATATATTCAGGGAAAGGGTAGGGTTATATTCGGCGAAAGGGTTTGGGTTATATTCAGGGAAAGGGTTAGGGTCATAATCAGGGAAAGGGTCAGGGTTATACTGTAAACCGGGAAATTTTTCCACCATCTTTATTTCGCGGTATAAATTGACAGGATTTTAGTTCGAACAGTTTTAAATTCACGCTGCCAAACTATTACCCATTGACTTTAATAATAGACATGTATATTCGCGCCGTTTTATTTTCACGCTTCCATTCTAAAAGCAAAAATCGCAAAAATAAAACTGGCGCCAAAATTTCCCGGTTTACAGTATTCAGGGAACTGGTTAGGGTTATATTCAGGGAACTGGTTAGGGTTATATTCAGGGAACTGGTTAGGGTTATATTCAGGGAAATGGTTAGGGTTATATTCAGGGAAAGGGTTAGGGTTATATTCAGGGAAAGGGTAAGGGTTGTATTTAGGGAAAGGGTAGGGTTATATTCAGGAAAATTGTTAGGGTTATATTCAGGGAAATGGTTAGGGTTATATCCAGGGAAAGGGTCAGGGTTATATTCAGGAAAAGGGTCCGGGTTGTATTCAGGGAAATTATTAGGTTAATATTCGGGGAAAGGGTCAGTGCTATATTCAGGGAAATGGTTGGGGGTTATATTCAGGGATAGGGTTAGGGTTATATTAAGGAAAATGGTAATGGATATATTCAGGGAACTGGTTAGGGTTATATTCAGGGAAATGGTTGGGATTATATTCAGGGAAATGGTTAGGGTTAAATTCAGGTAACTGGTTAGGATTATATTCAGGGAAACGGCAAGGGTTATATTCCGAGAAATGGTTGGCGTTATATTCAGGGAAAGGGTCTGGGTTATATTCAGGGAAATGGTGAGGGTTATATTCAGGGAACTGGTTAGGGTTATATTTAGGGTAGTGGGAAGGGTTATATTCAAGGAAATGGTTAGGGTTATATTCAGGGAATTGGTTGGGGTTATATTCAGGGAACTGGTTAGGGTTATATTCAGGGAAGTGGTTAGGGTTATATTCAGGGTAGTGGGAAGGGTTATATTCAAGGAAATGATTAGGGTTATATTCAGGGAATTGGTAGGGGTTATATTCAGGGAACTGGTTAGGGTTATATTCAGGGAAGTGGTTAGGGTTATATTCAGGGTAATGGGAAGGGTTATATTCAAGGAAATGGTTAGGTTCATATTCAGAGAAACGTTAAATGTTTATATTCAGGGAAAGGTTAGTATAAAAACTGTCTGATGACTTTATAGAAACTGCGCAATTCTGCACTTAATGTATATAATATGTCTGATGGCTTTAGAGAAACTGCGCAATTCTGCGCACACTATATAAAAAAATGTCTGATGGCTTTAGAGAAACTGTGCAATTCTGCACACACTATATAAAAACTGTCTGATGGCTTTAGAGAAACTGCGCAATTCTGTGCTCAATGTATATAATCTGTCTGATGGCTTTAGAGAAACTGCGCAATTCTGCGCACACTATATAAAAACTGTCTGATGGCTTTAGAGAAACTGCGCAATTCTGCGCACACTATATAAAAACGATCTGATGGCTTTAGAGAAACTGTGCAATTCTGCGCACACTATATAAAAACTGTCTGATGGCTTTAGAGAAACTGCAATTCTGTGCTCAATGTATATAATCTGTCTGATGGCTTAAGAGAAACTGCGCAATTCTGAGCTCAATGTATATAACCTGTCTGATGGCTTTAGAGAAACTGCGCAATTCTGCGCTCAATGTATATAATCTGTCTGATGGCCTTAGAGAAACTGCGCAATTCTGTGCTCAATGTATATAATCTGTCTGATGGCTTTAGAGAAACTGCGCAATTCTGCGCTCACTATATAAAAACTGTCTGATGACTTTAGAGAAACTGCGCAATTCTGCGAAAACTATATAAAAACTGTCTGATGGCTTTAGAGAAACTGCGCAATTCTGCGCACACTATATAAAAACTGTCTGATGGCTTTAGAGAAACTGCGCAATTCTGCGCACACTATATAAAAACAATCTGATGGCTTTAGAGAAACTGTGCAATTCTGCGCACACTATATAAAAACTGTCTGATGGCTTAAGAGAAACTGCAATTCTGTGCTCAATGTATATAATCTGTCTGATGGCTTAAGACAAACTGCGCAATTCTGCGCTCAATGTATATAACCTGTCTGATGGCTTTAGAGAAACTGCGCAATTCTGCGCTCAATGTATATAATCTGTCTGATGGCTTTAGAGAAACTGCGCAATTCTGCGTACACTATATAAAAACTGTCTGATGGCTTTAGAGAAACTGCGAAATTCTACGCACACTATATAAAAACTGTCTGATGGCTTTATAGAAACTGCGCAATTCTGCGAACACTATATAAAAACTGTCTGACGGCTTAAGAGAAACTGCGCAATTCTGCGCACAATATATTAAAACTGTCAATGTATATAATCTGTCTGATGGCCTTAGAGAAACTGCGCAATTCTGCGCACAATATATTAAAACTGTCTGATGACTTTAGAGAAACTGCGCAGTTCTGCGCAAAATTTATATAAACTGACTGATGGCTTTAGAGAAACTGGGCAATTCCGCGCAAAATTTATATAAACTGTCTGATGGCTCTAGAGAAATTGGGCAATTCTGCGCACAGTACATAAAAAAATGTCTGATGGCTTTAGAGAAACTGCGCAATTCTACCCACAATTTATATAAACTGTGTGTTGGCTTAAGAGAAACTATGCGATTTTGCGTACAATTTATATAAATTGTCTGGTGGCTTGCTGAAACTGTGCAATTTCGCGCACACTATATAAAAACTGTCTGCTGTCTGATGGCTCCAGAGAACCTGCGCAATTCTAAGCACAATTTATATAAACTGATAGCTTTAGAGAAACTGCACAATTCTGCACACAATTTATATTAACTATCTGATGGCTTTAGAGAAACTGCATAATCATGCGCAAAGATTATAGCAAATGTGTGGTAGATTTAGAGAAGCTACATAATTCTTCACATAGATTATAGAAACTGATGGCTTTAGAGAAAATGTGCAATTTTGTGCACAGTATATGAAAGCTGTCTGATAGATTTAAAGGAACTGCGCAATTCTGTGCTAAGTTTAAAGAAACTGTCTGATGGCTTAAGAGAATCTGTAAAATTGTGTGGCCTAATCTTAAGGTGTTAAATTGAATTTAAGATTTTCGTGATCTCTTACATGAAGGAATAGCCAAATCTTATTTAAGACACAAATGTTAAAGAAAGCATAATTTAAACATATTTATAACATATATACTCTTTCTCTCACTCACTCTCTCAGATCTTTCTCTCATGTCTGTTCATTTACAAAATGAAATATAAGATCACTTGCTGACACTATGGAATTAAAACCTGTAGACTGAATTTCTTCATATAGAATTAAGGAAATATCTGTGTAAGAGGCATCCACTTCATATGAAAGTTAAACATTTTATTTTTCTCCTTTGCAATACATTCCTCTAAATGATACAAATAATTCAATTTTGATTTAAATTCGATTATGTTAGGAAAATTTTCTCTTAATTTGCAATGGTAAATGTAAATTTTAGCAACTATAATCAAGAAATTTAAAAAGGATGTCTCAGAAATATAACCTAAAATTATATAAAAAAAAGAAGGGAAACGGGGAATGTGTCAAAGAGACAAAGACCCAAAGGGGAGTAATAACAACTCAAAGACACCATAAGATCTTCAATGAACGGTGAGAAAACCCCACACCCAACGGAAGGTTGGGTGCCTTTTGGTATGCCCTCTTTCCAATTCAAAATTTGTGTAGAAGTTTTTAAAATGTTGTGAAACAATATCCCAAAAACATTTTACCACTTCACAATCAAAAAACAGATGTTCAATAGTCTCTACTTCTGTTCTACAAAAAGTACAAAACTTTGTGTCTTTAAAATTAATTTTATATAGAAATTTGTTTGTAGGAAGAATTCTGTGTAGTATTTTATACTGAAATGTAGTAAGGTATGTTTGTTTAGTAATTTTTTTCAATAAAATAAAATATTTAGACCAATTAGCAATTTCACATTGAAAATTTTTCAAATTTTTCGGCAGGTACATAAAACACTTTATCTCTAAGATCTTTATAAACAAACTTAGGTTTCTTTTCCTCCAGTAAAGATTTCAAAAAGAGTCCCCTGCTTCAAAATTTCCAAATACAATGCTACCCATATTGATTCTTACATACTCTTTAAATGACTTTGGTATTCTTGATAATAAGCTATAATATTTCATAAAATTCCTAGTCATTAAAATATCTTTAACTGAATCAAAATGATAAAAATCTTTTCTTACAGGGTCTATGATATCATACAGATATTGTACACCATGATTCTTCCATCTTATATAAAAAGAAAATTCTTCACAAGGAATGAAATTCAAAATATCTAAAGACAATATATCATGTAAATTAATTTTTATGACAGGTTTTGACAATGATAAACTAAGAAATACATCTCTCCAAAAAAGGATTTGATAACTTGAGGGCTACTTCATTAATTTTTTCTTTTTGAAATTCAAAAATTCTTTCACCTCTATGTTTATATAAATTTTCTAAAAAGATCTTCTGCCAAGGACTTGCAAGATTACTAAAACTTCTACTCATCGAACCAAAATTTAAGTAAGAAATAGTCTACCCTTATCAAAATCTCCCACCAATGTATTTCTCTTAATTCTATCTGTTTTTCCACTCCATATAAATTTATAAAACATTGCATTCTACTCATTTAACTTATTTTCTCTAATGATATGTCAAGTTTAACCGGTTTTGATCCGTTAGATAAATTTTCTTTATTCAACGTATGTTGAATAAAGCCCCGTGCTATTTCCCGCCAAATCTATTCGGAATACAATTCTCGGTGTTTATCATTGATCATTAGAGAAAAAGATTACACCACTTTATCCCGATTATTACCATATTTTATCCACTCTCGATAGTTAAATTTTAAAATTTTAAAATGCTCGGCAAGCCTCGCAATTAAAATTTTAAAATTTAACCATCTCTAGTGGATAAAATATGGTAATAAACGGGATCTTGTGGTGTAATCTATATTTCCTGCAAGTTTGGTAATGATGTGAAGAGGTGAACAAGTTTTGGAATTGCTAATGTTTTTACACCTGTAATTTTACCCATTAAAGTAAGTTTCCTATGTTCCCAACTTTTTAAAACTTTTGTTACATCTATAATTTTCTAAGAAATTAAAATGTTTACAATATTTGTCAAGTCAACAGAAAAGTCCAGGCCGAGAACTTTAAAATTAGAGTGTGACCAGTTTAAATCTAGATTTTGACATAGAATATGATCAGAATATTTTTTGCTTCTAACCCAAACTGCTCTTGTTTTTGATTTATTGATTTTCAACCCTTAAACTTCATAAAAAGAATCAAAACATTTCATTGCTTCTTCCAATGAAGATTCAATGCCGTCCAACATTAGAAAAGTATCAGCAAATTGACTAATAAGGGCTTACTGGGCTTCTGTTCCACTAATGTCAATACCTTTAACATTAGGATTAAGCCCCTCTTACACTAGACGAACGAACGCCGAACGTATAAAAATAAATTATATCCGTTCGTCTCTGTTCATATACGTTTGTCGTCCGTTCTTTATCCGGTGAATACGGTACAAGTACGGTGATGTCCGTTTTGAACGGTGAAAAATTTTGAACATGTTCAAAACTTGGAACGGACATATACCGCACAAAATATCCGGGGAATGTACGGTAGGTTTACGTTTTGTTCGGTTGTCATGCGTTGTATATACGTTATTCATTCGGGACTTGTTCGTCTTGCATCCGTTCACATACGGTAGATTAAATTGGAGAAACGGACTTTTACCGAAGAGATAACGGATAAACCGTTCGAGTTCCGGACTTACAGCGAAAACCAACCGGACATGCACCGATAAAATGAATTTATAAAAAAATATGTTGTGCAACGGCAAAATTAGCATGTAATAAAAAAAAATAAGAATCGTCAAAGTAGACCAAACTTAAAAGACAATAAGCACTAACTATAAAATATTTAAAAACTGGAAGAAAAAAAAACAGTTAAGAACAAAAGGAAATGCAAGTATGAGGCAACCGGACGGAAAAAACAAAAAATATGGTCCTGCCAGAACGAGAGAAACTTGAACCAACGAAGAATAAAATAATTTATCTGATTGCCCCCTAGTTGGAGACCATTAGGCCGATAATTTGAGCAATAATCTCTGTTCCTGTCTTTTATTATTTTTTTCTTCGTATATTTTGTCTTTTTTTACCTTTTAAAATGTGGCCCACTTTTACATTTTTTATTTTGCTTAAAACGAGTTTACAACGATTATTTATTATGTAATCATCCAATAGAAAGTGCTATACACTACCCTTTTAAAGTTGCTTCTTTAATTGAGTAATTGCAAGACTTAGGCAGTGTTTGTTTATTTGTATTTATATTGTAACATTTTTCTAAAATATACCCAAAACGTAAAAATGAAAAAATTGTCCGTTTTCTCGCCGTTTAAGAGCATCCGCTACTCTAAAGACTGTATAACTTTAATTCGATATTTTCACTGGAATATCGCCTTAGGTCGTTAGTGAAGAATGTTATCTGTGACCCGACAGTTCTTTTCTTAGGCCATTCTCTTGCTCTTCTATTCGGTTACATTTTGGGAAAATGAATTAATTGGTCAAGCACGCCGTAATGATTGTCTGTGTTAAATAAGTTGTTGAGCGATCAAAAGACATAGGTTTAATTTAGAAAGATAACAGGAAACACTTACAATGGCCAAAAATTACAATCAAATGCCACAATCTACTAGGGAATTACACAAGAAAAACAATAAAAAGACAAAATACAAACGTAGACAATGATATGAACTCGGAATAGCTTTTTTTTAAAAATCAATTGTTTTGCATAGTTATTATTCAATTCGTTTGTTACTCGGTGCTCGTACGGTACGTTTTCGTTAGCCGTTCGTTTTATTCGGTATTCGTCCGGTATGTTACCGTCATAAATACGTTTTCTTCGGTGCTCGTCCTGTAGGCTTCCGGTGTTTGTTCGGTACGAGTTCGGTTTATTCGGTACCAGGACTGTGCATGTACGTTGTACTAACTGTATACATCCGGTTTTTGTGCGTTTTCACTGTAATTCGTGAACGAACAAAAATATTTATCACCGTACAAAATTGATTTTCATCCGTTCCTCATACGTTTGTGCTAAAATACGTCAAAATTTCAACTTTGTCCAATTTCAACGAAAATTGATTTCTAGGTACATTTTGATGCTGCGAACAAGACGGAAACATCGAATTAGCTGTCAGGGGCGACATCAGCTATTGCATGCAATTGCAAATCTATTCTCATTTAGTCACAACGATTGAAGTAAAAAGACTCGTAGCATAACGATATTGAAAGCATCAACACATGACCTTTTTAACTTCTGCGATGAGAGTAGCAACATACCTCAACAAAATACAGGCATAGTAGTTGGTTTTGCGGAAAATGTTCTGTGTTACTACAATGACAGTAAAGAAATTACTGAAGAATTTAGACTCTATTTTTTAGTAATGTTGCTATACTACTAGTAGTGAATCTCATCTCTTTGGCCCCATAAGGCCTATGTTAAATTTCATTTTTCCATCCCCCGTGCAATCAACCGTGACTTATAAGAAGCAGGAGATGCTGACTCTACCGGTGCACCTGATCTCACTCATGGTTATTATTGGGCCCGTGTTGTTCATCTATATGTGCGTCTTAATTGTTCCTGTCTGTTCTGTTGTCATGTGGTGTCCTTGTATTTTGATGTTTCGGTTCTCACTTACTTTTTTACTTTCAGACCAGTCTTCCAACGTCCTGAACGTAGAGCACCGCAAACGCAGTGTAGCTGTGTGAGAGTAGTGGGACGCGGGGAGACGTTGTTTTCAATACTTCCCTACCCATTCCATAACTTATTTAGTTTTTATGTACTTATTGTCTTGTTTTGTATTGTACCATTACTTTTTAGACATCTGTTTCATTGTATTTTTTTCTATTGTTTTTCCCGAATAATCTCCCACTTCTTATTTTTCTGTGTCTCCGTCTTGTGTTGTGTTCTCCATTGTACTTATCTTAGTTTTGTATTTTCTCAATTCCTCATCTGGCTCTATTAGTCTATTCTTGCCAGCC
This sequence comes from Modiolus philippinarum, assembly GCA_002080025.1. Taxonomy (NCBI): domain Eukaryota; kingdom Metazoa; phylum Mollusca; class Bivalvia; order Mytilida; family Modiolidae; genus Modiolus; species Modiolus philippinarum. Next base: position 18,034 of record MJUU01049991.1, read on the forward strand.
GTTACTTTATACTTCCTTAGAATTAACCTCTTTAGAATACCTATAGCGATAAAACCCAAGCCTCTATATGTGCTTCCATTTTCTGTTTTCATAC
>MJUU01049992.1:12004-24373 GCA_002080025.1 Modiolus philippinarum
TTTTTTTTCTAGGCCAAAGCAAGTCATTGTGGCCTTATCTGGGCACAACACCTTCCAAACATATTGAATGGGTTGCAGACTTCTTCTTATGATGGGTCTCTGGAAGAGAATTGAATATTTGTATTACTTATCTACATCTGTTGGATCAAAGCACTGGATCATGGGACGCCGAAATGCTTTTACCCACTTTTCATTTTTAAAAGGATAGAACTAGATCTACTATGAAATAATTACGTATAAAAATAGTTTTATCAGGACCCTCACGAGTTTTCAGCTGACGTTTTTTTTACATTTGACTTTCGTGATCTAGCATGGAGTGTTTTCTTATACCTGATTACGATATGTCGATAATGATATGACGGATGACAACGTCTTGCCTTCGTGAACGTGTTCTTGGCGCAGTATACTAACAGATTTCATCTCTGTTTCAACACAATGTGAAAAATGAATTACTACAATAGAAGGAATCACTGCAAATAATGAAAATTCAGCAAGCGAGCGCTTCCTCCTGTTGTAACAAATCAGTGACAGTTTGGGACCTTCATGATGGTTCCATGTGATCCAGTACAAGTGTTGTACTTGATTACGCTTGTGATTAGGAATGCCGGGGGAGATAAAGTTTAAACCTTCCGTACTTCATTGTTGACATAGTTGAATAATTCTAAAATTTAAATGTATTTGAAGTATTCAATAAAGAACATTTGTTGTAGTTTCGAATTATTTTGAAACTTATTTACTACGGCGTATGTCATGCAGGCGGAATTAAGTTGGCCATTAATAAAACAAAATAACCTGTCGGGACAAAAAAAAAACAAAAAAAAACAAAAAAAAACCGAAGCTACGGTTTGATTGATCCTTTTTTACGTACAGTACGTCAGTGTAACCATTAAAAGTTTCAAAGTCATATATATTGAGAAATACATACATTTTTACGAGTTACATCAGCAAAAGTAGAAGTTACTATATATCCATTCATAAAAACTTGTAAAAATCATAGCGCGCCGCAGGAAATTTTTACGAATGAACCGAAGCGTGAATTTTGAATATCAATTTAAGTCCTCTGAGATTAAAAAAACATTGTATCTTTTAAAAGATATTAAATAAATACAATAAACACATAAAACGATGTAGTTGATCATGAAATGGACACTGTATCGCCACATAAATGGATTATTTTTTGTGCCTTCGTATGAATAACTGGTAAGCCGTACGCGTTTTTAACGATAGTCTGGATCATTCGGATTCTTTTCATACAAAGTAGTCTCCTTAATGTAAGAGTCTGGTTGAAACAGACTTTCAAGATGGCTTTACCTAACAGCTAGAAGGCAGAGAACCTGCCTTAAAAAATAAATAAATAAAACTATTGAAGGCAGATGGGACTGTTTCTGTCAGCCGTATTGAATGACCTGTTCAATATTTATGTTAATGATGTTGAAAAACTGCGAAGTACACTTTTTTTACATATGCGTAGCGACAAAGTCAATTGCAAGAAGTGTCATGACGACCTTTTGAAAGATTTAAGTGTGAAAGGGCATTGGAACGTTAAGCAAGCCGATTTGATGCCATCGGCGATAGCTAATCACTTTAATCAACCAACTAGAAATTATTCTAGTCCGTTATCAAATTCTGTTAACGACATTTTTTAACATTTAAAAAATGCAGACTATTCCGTAGAATTTATCAGAGTGGCTTTATTTGCAATAATCGAGCATCAGTATTCACAAGCCCAGTAGTCACCCGAAAGCCGGTTATTTTTGGAACCTTACAATATCTAAATTTTTGTAAATTTTATTGAAAACTAAGGAGTATCTCCCTCACGCAAAGCTCTGTCCTTAGCTGATTTTGACTTTACAATTAGATCATATTTTTTATNTTTAAACATCTTTGAGTTTATGGTCTTCCAAACGTTTAGATTTTATCTGCACTGATGAGACATAAGTTGTCGAAATGCGCATATGCAGAAAGTAAATTCACAGTAACTTTGGTATTTAGTTTATATGAAGCAGTGGAACCATCAGATCAGATCCATTAAATGCTATCGCAATCAAACAAGCAAATTATTGCAGCACTTAAGTAAAGGCCCGTTTACACGACATATCATAGTATATACATCTTGATATATATTTCAAATGTTATCATGTACACCTTCTTAAGGAGCTTCTATCCTCGTGTTTAGGGATTTCTGTCAGATTTTAGAAATCCTCTGGTTTTTATCCGTTTAAAAGAATTATAAGTTTTTGCCTATGAACCCCTAATTTTTTCCATTATTTTATTTTAAATATCATTAAATTCTATTCATTCTGTCGTCAAACCTTTGCTATGTTAATCCTACGAAAAATTCAGAGGAGTTCATTTTCCGGCAAATTTTCAATCAAATGAGATCATCAACCTATCAATTTGTCTAACTAAAATTACTTCTATAATTATTTTCTAACAAAAATGGCATTTATTCGAAATAATATTTATTTTGAAATTGAGAAGCGAACCCCTTAAATACTTTGAAATATATATCTTATTTCAATGAAAGATGGAATTGAACATGTTCTATGTTTTCATGAAATAGTGAAATAGCCAATAAAATGCAAGAGATAAAGGTCAGAGAATGTTGTCTAGTTCAGGTAATGCTTGCATGTATCGTGTGTGTTGTAAACAAAGAAAACTTTTTGATGTAAAATGCTTCCTAAAAAGCAGATTCGATTATTTTGACAATACAACAAATGAGCTGTATATGGAGGAAACCCGCCAATCGAGGAATGGGTCCCCTCCTTATTAATCCAATCAAGATAAAACGGATGAATCAACAGAAAGGATCAGTGACAATCTGATGGATGAGTTTAATGATTTTAGATTAACAGGTATGTGTAGATTTGCGTACATGTGCATTTGAAGATACAGTGTTTTCGCTGAATACGTCTCTTTTTATTTCTTGTTTCAATTTTTAAAATTTGTTTACCTATCCCATATGATTTTAGTATACATGTGCTATTATTATTTTCATTGTTGGTGTTTTTGTTTATGTGTATCCATACATTTGTTTGCCACTTGATTTCAGCAATTTCTTGAACTGTTAACAATCTATTTTATATTATTTCTTGTCCATTTTTTATTTCGATATAAAGGACAAAGAATATTTGAGAATTATAAAATGTATTTGGAACTTGTACACTATAATGAGACTAATATTAAGACGCCCCTGAATATTTCTGAAGCACAAGTGTAAAATTATGTGAGAGTCTTCGTAGTTATTATACCCGAGATTTAAAGAAAATCACTAGTTTGCAGAAAAGTGGTGCTGGAACGAATGACATCTACAAATCTACTTTGGCTCACTTTGACGTTCCGGACAAATTTCTCAGGAAACAAGTTGAGCCCTGGAAGTCCCAAAGTAATCTTAATGTAAGTTTTCCCAACTTATTTATATACTTCTTGAAGAAAACACCGTAGTCTAATGTTCTTATGATCTGTATTTTCAAACCATGTTCCATTGCCAGGGCACTTGTTCTTCTATATCAAAATAATCACATATTTCATCCCTGGCTTTCTGTGCAAAATCTGTAGTGTGATTTCCTCCTTGTTGGGTCAAACCTTGCAAGTTGTTGTTCCTTCTCCAGGAACCAGGAATCAATTCATGAGTTTGTGTGTCATCCTGATCAACAAAATCGCTTTGTGTGTATATATATTAATTGAAGAAATTGCGAAGTGCACATGTTGCCATAACAATTTTCTCAACTTTTTCTGGTTCAATATGTATTGTTTTCTGTAAAACAGAAAAACGACAAGTAAGAATTCCGAAGATATTTACAACAAATCGACGTGCTCTAGACAGTCTATAATTAAGAATTCTTTTGGTTATGTTTAAGGAACGAAAGGATACGGCTTCATTATGTATGATTTCAAAGGAAAAGCATCATCACCTAATAAAATGTTTAAGATATCTTTCTCTGTTTGAGAGTTTTGTTGCAGAGGGAATATTCAGTTCCTCATCCTCATGTTTCTTGTAAATTTTTGTGTTTGCGAAGATTCAAGCATCATTTGATAAACGGTTTTTCCCAACATCAATATAGATAAATTTCATGTCAGCATCAACAAAAGCAAACAAAACAAAGTTCAAAAATAGTTGAACCACTGTTGGCAGGGCATTGAATAGCGATATGTTTTCCATCCACCAGTTAGATTATTTGGAAAGAAAAGGAAGTTGACAGGCCTAGACTCTGTGATTTAAGAGGCAGTAAATGTACTGTTCGTTCTACGATCTAGTAAAAACAGCTTGAAACACCAATTGTGCAAGAGGATCAGGACGACGTCTTTTGAAAGCATATTACAAATGAATTACGAACCATAGGTGATGAGCGAGCCAAGGGTAAGGCCACGATCAAATTACAGTCATCTTTTTTAATTTAATTAGGACAATATAGCCAAGGGATGACAAACAATATGAACAACCCCATGTTTGAAATGGCTGCACCAGTTAGACCAAGTAGCACACAAGCACCAATAGATAAATTTCTCACCCAAACACCTAGTAGTAGCTTGATAAAAGGTCAAATCCCCTTAGCCCTGATAGTATATCTCTATCTCCGTTACAAGTCAAGAAACATGCAAAATTTATGGACACTTCCAATGTTACATCTAATTCAACAAGTGTTTCAGACATTGCATCTGCTATAGAGAAAAAAAACATCTATATTGTCCTCTCAGGCCTCTGGTGATACTATTAAACAGTTGTCCCAAGTTGTATGTGCCACTTTTAAAAAAATCCATAATTCATGGATCAGCTCAATCCTATGATTTGTCAAAATGTCATTGAAACTATTAGAACAACACTGACTAAAATGGAGGATAATTTGAAACCACATACAGATAAACATGGTGAATGTCATAAAACAATTAAAAACAAACTTCAGTTGTGGAAAACCAAGATCAACCATAAATGTATTTGAAAATATCGTTACACCCCTGGTCACAGGATTTTATCTGACTTTATCCTTTGTTAAAGGGTGAAATGGTTCATTCTCACAAGGTTTGGTAGCATGGCCATCAAGGCACTGGTTTTCTTATATATTAAGATTTATAACAAGAGAGCTGAATTTTAGTTTTAGTTCCCTTAGTTTTTTTTAGTTCAATTCGGCCTGCTGCTTTCAGTACACTTTAGTATGGCTTGAACTGAACAATTGCGTATTTTTTAAACACGTTTAATGAAGAGATATAAGAAAAGGAAACTAAGATAAACATACGTTTTTTTGAATTTTTTTTTGTCTACTAAGCCAATAAAAATCAGTAAGTATAGTTTTACCCCCTCCCTCCCGTTAACTTTTTTAGTGAAGAGAAAACAAATAAAGGGCTACACAGAACGCAGCATAATACGACCGGCAGCATGTCGACCACTAAAATTTAATTAAGTGTAATTTAAAACAAATGTAGACACAGTAAAAAGCTTGACACAGTAATTAGATGGACACAAAATAGTGAAAATAAAGCTTACAATAAGAATAATCCAAAGAAAAAACCCCATCAAAATCTGATGAAAAATAAAGATTTTACATCTTTCTTACAATTGCAATTTTGGCCCCATTGACCCCTTATAGCTCAGAAACAGTAAGAGCTACGTCAAATCTGTTGACATACTACTGAAACCTTGCAATGAGAGGAATCCAAAGAAAAAAATCCCATAAAAATCTTAACTTATATTAAGATTTCACATATTTATAATAATTGCAATTCTGGCTCATTTTACCCCTTATAGCTCAAAAACGGAAAGAGCTACTCCAAATCTGTTTAAAAACAACTGAAAGCCTACAATGAGAGGAATCTTACGAAAAAAAATCCCAATGAAATCAGACGAAAAATAAAAATTTTTGGTAATCCGCATGTTTGCAATTTTGGTCCCGTTGGGCCCCTCGTAGCTTGGAAAGAAAACAAGTTATCAAAAATCTGGTGGTGCGGCTCAATGTTAATTTTTCAAAAGGAATCCATTACAAAAAATTGCACCAAAATCGGACTAAAAATAAAAAAAATTTTTTTTTTTGGAAATTTGCCCCTTTTGGGCCTTATTTATCTCGTGAACGGTACATACCACATGAAATCCGTTGTCATATCCCAGACTGGAAATTTCCTAAGGAACACACTGAAAGAAACCCCATCCGATAAATAATAAAGATTCTACAGTAAAATATGTGAAAACACCAAATTTAACCCTTTTTGGGCCCTTTTTCTAAATTCACAATATTATGACCCAGGTATGTGGCAAAAAATATTATACTAAAATTTGATTATGATCCGTTCACTGAAACAAAAGTTATGCTGTCCAGACACGAAAATACCCAATTTTATTCCTTTTACTGAAACGGGTTAGGAAACCCGAAATTAAAACCCGGGCTTAATCTTATGCCAGAAAACCTCATACTGAAATTTGATTGATTGATTGATTGAATATTGTTTAACGTCTACTCAGCAATATTTCAGCTATATCAAGACGAGAACAAGTTTGTTGATAAATAATCACTTTGGGGTATGGAAATGGCCATGGGACGGGAAATTCTGACTGCCACTGGAAAAGTAGGGTGAAATCGTCAAGGGCGGGGAATTTAGCCTTGTAGCCGATCACCTACGGACCACCCCAAAAAGAGCTTGCTACAAGGGTTCTTTAACGTGCAGGAAGCGTGGCATTTCTTCCAACACGTGGACCTGAGTTTACATCCCATCCGAAAGATGGGTTGTGTATTTATTAATCCCGCACAACCACGGAATGGGTCCTATTTCTATATCCCGGGACCCTCGGGGTCAGCCTCCGTTTAGGAGGGGTCACACCCCGCAAGCCGGAGATACTGGGTCCTATTTCTATATCCCGGGGTTCCCTCGGGGTCCTCTGTTAGGATGGCTCATACTCCAAGCTCAGAGGATGCTGCGGGCCTATTCTTCAGCCGGGACCGCGCACGGCGGGACTAAAATGAAGATTCATAAGTAATTTTTTATCACATTTTTTCATTTTCATGGAATTTTGAACCAAATAATGTGTAAAAGGAAAGTTTCGCACTGACCGGTGTATATGTAATGACTAAAATGAAGATCTATTACTGAAATTTGAAATTGATCCGTTCACTAGAAATAAAGTTATGCTGGCCACAGACGCCGACGACTGCGCCATACCATAATACGACCGCAAAACTTTCTGTGGTCGTATAATAATTAGGGCAGAATTTTAGAAGTGTCTAAACTTGTCCCATTTTTCATCTAAATAAAATATATTGATAAAAAACATTTGTGGTCTGTGTTGAACTGATAGTGGGAGGAATTAACAGCAATCTCACATCTTAGACGATGAAATTAGGATAAAAATACAAGATAAAAATTTAATAAAAGTAGTTATAATTAAAAAAAAAAAAATTCTCCCAACTACCCCGCATTTTTTAAGAAGGTTGGATGAGATTGTACTACNGGTCGTATAATAATTAGGGCAGAATTTTAGAAGTGTCTAAACTTGTCCCATTTTTCATCTAAATAAAATATATTGATAAAAAACATTTGTGGTCTGTGTTGAACTGATAGTGGGAGGAATTAACAGCAACCTCACATCTTAGACGATGAAATTAGGATAAAAATACAAGATAAAAATTTAATAAAAGTAGTTATAATTAAAAAAAAAAGAAATTCTCCCAACTACCCCGCATTTTTTAAGAAGGTTGGATGAGATTGTACTACTCAAATTTACTTGGCCTTATTACCGTTACTTAAAATTGCACAAGTGGTAGGTATATTGAATATGGCTGATGTTTAGTCTTTATTTTGTTCAAGTTGTTGGACTTTTCTGAAATACTCAGTTATATACCTATTCCTTTGATTTCCTAAACGTTTTTGGTTGGGTCTTTCACTGAGTAACCATTTCACCAGGACCATAATCACTATACCCCAATCACCAACCCCGCCATCATCCCCGGTCATGCTGTCTAAAATTTATGTTGCAAAACTCACAGCTGTTAACTTTACGATTACCGGACTTTTGGGCGAGTAGAGCTATGCTTGGCTCAGCTAAGCATGTGAAGCAATAATATTATTTGCCAAAGTGGTTACCATATTGATTATTGTTGCATGAATGGATTGTAATGGTGATCATCTCAGGAAAGAAATAGTGGTTCAGTATCCCTTTGTCAGTCTGTCCCTGACTGTTTAAGATAAATTTAAAACAGATGAATGAATGTGAAATTTTACCCAATTGTCATGTACTCGAAAAATCGTACTGCATCATGTTGCATCTAGATCACGTTTACCATCATTTGACTATGTTGACCATCTTGACGAAGAAGTATAATGAACATAATGTACATATGTTTATTGAGTAATAATATTCTACTGTTTTTTTTAAACATCTACACATATTTTTTTATGATTTATAAATTTGTGTTGTATATGCTCGTTGTTTCTTTTTTTTTTTGTCGTCCATTGTATTTCTATGCCCAGTTTGGGGGTCATACAGTGTTTCTTTAATTATGAAATTTGGGGTCATACAGTGTTTCTTTAATTATGAAATTTTATACAAAATAAATCGTGGTAATATCAAACAAGAGGCGTGATAATTTTACACTGATGTTAATGGTATGATAATGGCCTAGTCGGGGCAACTGTAGATGCTTGGTTTCCATTCAAAAACTAAGCAAGGCTTGGTTTAGTTTTCAGCTCACCTTACCCGAAGGGTCAGTGTGAGCTATTGCCATCACTTGGCGTCCGTCGTCCGTTAACTTTTCACATAATCATCTTCTCCTCTGAAGCAAATTAAACCAAATTTTACAGGAATGATGTATGGAAGGTCCTTTACAAAGATTAATCATTTCGTTCCGATCCGATAAAAAACATGGCCGCCAGCGTGGAACTAAATTTAACATTGGACCCTATGGGAAAAATCACATTTTCATCTTCTGCTCTGAAAAGGCTGAAGCAAATTTAACCAAACTTTACAGGAATGATGTACTTGAGGTCCTTAACAAAGATGGCTCATTTCGTTCCAATCCGACGAAAAACATGGCTGCCAGCACGGATTGGACCCTATAGGAAAAATCAAATTTTCATCTACTTCTCTGAAACCACTGAAGGAAATTCAACCAAACTTTACAGGAATGATGTATGGAAGGTCCTTTACAAAAATTACTCATTTTCTTCCGATCCGACGGAAAACATGGCCGCGCAGTACGGAACATGGTTTTACATAGGAGCCTATGGGAAAATCCCATTTTCATCTACTTTTCTGAAACCGCTGAAGCAAATTCAACCAAACTTTACAGGAATGTTGTATTGAAGGTCCTTTACAAAGGTTGCTCATTTTGATTCGATCCGATAAAAAACATGGCCGCCAGCGCAGAACTTAAGTTTATTATTTGACCCAATGGGAAAAATCATATTTTCATCTTCTGCTCTGAAACGGCTGAAGCCAATTGAACCAAACTTTACAATAGTGATGTACTAAAGGTCCTTTACAAAGATGGCTAATTTCGTTACAATATGATGAAAAACATGGCCGCCAGCACGGAACATGCTTTAACATAGGACCCTATGGGAAAATAACATTTTCACCTACTACTCTGAAACTACTGAAGCAAATTCAACCAAACTTTACAGGAATTATGTATGGAAGGTCCATGACAAAAGGTTGCTCATTTTGTTTCGATCCGATAAAAGACATGGCCGCCAGCGCGGAACTTAGGTTTAACATTGGACCCAAGGAAACAATTATATTTTCATCTTCTGCTCTGAAACAGCTGAAGCCAATTGAACCAAACTTTACAGGAATCATGACCTAAAGGTCCTTAACAAAGATTGCTTATTTCATTCTGATCCGATGAAAAACATGACGGCCAGCACGTAACATGGTTTTACGTAGGACCCTATTGGAAAATCACATTTTCATCTTCTTTTCTGAAATAACTGAAGTAAATTCAACCAAACTTTACAGGAATGATGTATGGAAGGTCCTTTACAACGAATGCTCATTTTGTTCTGGTCAAATTGAAAAACATGGCCGCCAGTGTGGATCTTAGGTTTAACATTGGACCCTATGGGAAAAATCATCTTTTCCTTTAAAACTGCAGAAGCAAATCAACCAAACTTTACAGGAAGGATGAATAGAAGATCCTTAACAAAGATGGCTCATTTCGTTACAGTCCGTTAGAAAACATGGCTGCCAGCACGGAACATAATTTATCATCAGACCCTATGGGAAAAGCACATTTTCATCTACTCTTCTGAAACCACTGAAGCAAATTCCACCTTACTTTACAGAAATGATGACTGAAGGTACTTTACAAAAATTGCACATTTCATTTCAATCCGACAAAAAACATTGCCTCAAGTGCAGAACATAGTTTAACATTGGAGCCCAGTATGAGAAAACCGTCCTTTTCATCATCTTCTCAAAACAATCAAAGCAATTTATACTAAATGTATAGAAGGTCCTTTGCAAAAATTACTCAATTGGATCAGACAAAACACAAGGATGCTAATTGAGAACATACTTAAACACCCTACCCCATTGTTAAAAGATCATTTTTGGTCATGCATAGGCATAGAAGCGTTTTGTCAGGTGAGCGATACCGGCTCAGTCTCTGAGCCTCTAGTTTGATATTGCAGCCTTGACCGTTTTCCGTTTTAAACGCTTCAAATTTAGTGTTTTCATATACTTGGTTTTCAGTTTGCTCTTGACGAAATTTTCACTCTGGGCGAGTCAATGGATTTCTTGTTATATTTTTCATTTTTAGTTCATGTTCTAGTCCGATTTTAGAGGTCTAAACTGGTCTTTTCAAAATAAGTAAAAAAATATTCTTTAATGACATTTAAATTGGTTTGTTTCTTGTGCTTCCTGTTGAAAGGTTTTAATAATATTTCGCATAGCTCTTAATCTTAAAAAAATATCAAAAATAGAGGGACATTTAGTGTTTGAGTTATTATGTCCTTCCCAAATCTGGTTTATGGCCAGGTTTTTGGTTTCTTTTCCTTGCTTGAAACATACGTCAAACCTTATACACAAATGCATCAAGGTATAAAAATCAAAGTGCTGTCAGTACTGCTGGAAGTGTTGCTGTCTCAAAACTTTATAAATTCCCTTTTGGATGTGTTAGGCATCATTAAGAAAGAGCCATTGATTATGGGATGACCAATGATTCATTCTGGTTGTTCACTTCAAAAATGTAAATCACCTATTCAGATGTTTGTTGACAATCTTGCATCCATGACATAACAAAAATATGGATGTAGCATTTCCCGACATCTAGCAATGAATTCTCCTCAAACTGGTGCTGGGCCGTCTTGAACTTATTTTTTGAGGTATGAGCAAAGCTCATTGTGGAATGCCTAATCATGACATCAAGATGAAGAAAAGCAATAAAAACATTGTTCAATAACTTGTATTTGTGGAGACTTTGTCTCATTTGCATTTATTTCACATCCCTTTGTTGTTTATTCATTCAAAGCCACCTGTGTAAAGACATCCATCAACAATATTTTTAATTGGCTTATTAAGTTGGTATTTTTAAAAAAAGCCGCCATGCTAATATGAGAAGAGGCTGGCTTTCAAGTGCATATATTACTTCTTGGAAACCTGGAGACTGAAACATCTGAAAAATATTTTTCCCATTGACCCAGAGTTGTCATGCACTTTTGTAAGGGGCTTATTCAAAGATCATGTTGAATATATTTGGTTCTAACTAGGAGATTCTAACAAGGGAAGCGATTTAGAATTTATTTTTCCACAGGATTCATGCAATACATCCCTGCTGGCAGCTATCTTGTGTAGGATTCTGGCCTACAGAAGGACACAATTATTACACAGACAGAAAAAGGAACATTTCACCCACTATAGATTCAGTTCAATTGTGGACAATTGTCGAACTACAATTGTCGAACTACAGTGTGGAGCCCGTAAAACGATTCCCCGTGCGAGAGATGTATGCTCTCTATATTTTTCAGTTATGGTGTACTTGTGCGTGAGAGAATTTCTCATATGGATATACTATTAATACTTTCAAATTTTGGCAATTATTTTTGTAATTTTCGAAATGTAATCCAGACCACCTGTTTTAAGTGCCCACATCTCACTATTTTATAACGCCAAGTTTTCACGCCAAGTTTTCTTATATTCGACTTGATGAGTGCCCTGTGTTTGTCTATATGTTGTAGTTGTCCACTAGCTTAAGACACTAGTGCTTTTGTCGGGCAAAGGATGACAGTGATTGTAAGAGCACTTTGCCAGTTTAATTGATGTTTGTTGACAATCCCGCACCCATGACCAAGAAAGACATGGATGTAGCGTTGCTCGACAATTAGCAAAGAATTCCGCTTAAACCGGTGCTAGGGGCCGTCTTGCACTTACTATGAGGTATGAGCAAA
>MJUU01049994.1:10389-32251 GCA_002080025.1 Modiolus philippinarum
GGTGACCCCTAGATGCTTTGTTTTGGGTCGTTTTAACCTGGATATGGGATGTTGTCTCCTTGACATTTACCCCATTTCCTTTCTTTTTCATATTCATAGGGATTTAAAGTGTAGGATAGAATTCGTTCTAATTGGCTTTTCCCTTGTACTTTGTACATGTACTCCGTAAGTCAGTTCCCAGACTACGAGCACTGCTGTTCGCCGTTTCTGAACCATGACACCCCTTTATACCTATTTACCTTTTCAAGTTAAGGCTTATATTGTTATTGGTTCCCATTCATTTTAAATAAATTGTAATTAGGTCCCATGTTCCTCCTGACCCCTTCCTTTGTCATTTTCTAACTTGAATCGTCCGCCATTTTGAACGTTTACCTTGACAGTCCGTAAACATGCCCCCATATCGGAATGGACCAATCACTTTTGCGGATTACCCACATTTTCTCCAAATGGAATTGCTCCTTTGCCCACATTCTGGAAGTGTGCCTAAGTATACAAAAGCGGTGCCAATTCAAATTCCGTAAACTGTGGACCCGATACCAGGGCTCTGATAACTTTAAACCTACATTAGGAACTGAGCGCTACCATCCACAGTCCACCAATATAGCAGTACCCACCTGTTAAAATATAAGTGGTACGCCCAAGTAATATTACATGTATTTGCATATATTATTGACATGACATAACCTGGCCATGTGAGGAATTTTCAAAGTTACTACGTCAATATTTTACAATAATTGTAATAAATACTAAAGGGGGATTATTATTTCTACATAGCGCTCAGTAAGGATTTTAATCATATATTTTCGTAATATGATTGTTATGTTTATAAAAATTGTCATAATGTCAAAATAGTTTCTCTGTTGAGAAAAACAGAAATACCAAATCTGTAACCAGTCTGAAAAACCAGTGCCTTCCTTGTTCATGATAAATGTCAATGTGTTATGCTACCAATGACCAATAACAGTTTGGCGAATTACCAAGGCTACCATTAGAGTTCATGGTTGACTTTTAATACCAACACCCCTCGGACCAAAAAGTATATAACTGTATAAATTAATAATTAAGGACCTTTTTGCAAAATTTATTTATTAATATCGTGAAATAATAACATTATTCAAAATGTTCCATATTAATTGAAAAAATGCATGTTATAAATAACAATATTACTTTCATTCATTCCAATACAAGTGTAAAAAATAAGGTTATAAATTTTGTAAGAAAATACACACAAAAAAATTGAAAAAAGCGATGTGTTACTACTAAAATTTATTACTGTTTAAAAACATTCAATGAACTCCTTTTGAAAAATAATGAAATAAGTCTACTGATATACCATATTTTGCAATATATTTGGCCTCCTATTTCGATGTTTTTAGTAATGAGTACTTCTTTTCTGACTACTTTTGGATAATGGCTTTCCATATTATTTGATTTTAAAACTGCTAATGAGAGATTACTTCTTGAAACACGTGTACAGCGTAACAAAATTTACTTTTTATTTTGCAACTTTGATATTTTTGTATTTACAATCTAGATATTCCTAGCAAACCATCTCCTAACTTGGTGATTTATCGATCTTGTTTATGATTTCTGTTCCCTTGTCTAACCAGCTTATTTTTTCATGTTGCCTCCTTTTATTATAATTTTCTATTTTTTTTCTTATGTATCACTATGTATGTTTCAGTTGGGTGTATTTGACTTCTCAATTCAACTAGCTGAAATATGTTCATGGACATCGAACTTTTTTTTTGTGTCCCTTTCTTCTGACGATTTTAAACATTGTTTACACTGGTTAAATTTCAACATGTTTTAAATGAACAATTTTAATTGTTGTAAGATGGTTATATAATACAAAAAAAAACAAGAGCCAGTTGGCTAAGTTGTAATAACAATAAGACAGCATTTAAAATGAAAAGTTAAAAACAGGATAAAAATGACCGTATTTCGGCATGCAATGTCTTTATCAAGGGAAAAGTAAAAATTATAAAAATGCATGTAGACGTGCTGGATGAAATATAGCGAGAAATTTTGATACTACTAGTCCATCATGAACACATTAACAATAAAAAAAATATTGGGGGAAGGGGGCAAGAAAGGAAACGACTTTGAGTAGGGACAGGAAACAATGTCAAAATGGGTTACGAAGGCCAGAATTAAAAAGACAAAAGCTCCCGCTGAGTGAATGGAAAAAATGGACAAATGTAGTGAAGAATTTGATAATCAAAACAAATTTCAATTTTTTGTGACATGACAAACTGATACAAGACTATACATTACTGGTACGAGAATTCCTTGATAGTCAGGCCTCAAGGTCTGAAAGTTCCAATTCCATTGTTTTCCGTCCTAACCCAAAATCGTATTGAGCTTTTATAAGGTATGAGAATAAAAAAAAATTGCTTTTCCTATGTGGTATGACTTGAATTTTTTTACCCAGTTGACAGACGTCAGGGGACATGCATATAATTCATAATTAGAGATACCATCAAAACCAGTCCCGGCAAATGACAACAATAATCTATAACGTAATTGTCACTCTGGGTAATCAGCTTTACTATTATTTGCATGTTCTTCGGTGCAAACCCGAAAACCGATATCTTTGCAAACTTTCTTGATTAATTTTACGAAATTCATCAAGAATAAGCAGTATCTCCTTTTTTCATAGGTCTGTCCTTAGCTGATTTTTGGCTTTTCTATTTAGATCATATTGGTAAATTGTTCTCTTTCAGGTTTTACACATATTTCGGCATATGGATTTCAATATGTTTGGATTTGATCAGCACTGAAGAGACATAAGTTGTCGAAACGAAATGCGCATACGAGAATCTAAATTCACAGTAAGTTTGGTATTTTGTTATTAAGTCAGAAGAAGGGCATCAATGGAGATGTATACTTGTCGATACTACCTACTATGTTCCTCCACATCTATCTTAATTATATTAAAAACAATTATCAATCTGAATGAGTGCAGATTGTGTCATCTCTAATGAAGGCGTTAAGATTCTATACTTTGAATAATTAATATAGAAGTAGAAGTTAACAAATTGAAGCATTAATTACTTTACAAAGAAGGACAAATCAAGGTGTAAAAAATCAATGCGTTGGAGTATGCGGGAGGAAAGTTCATTAATATTTTAAGGCCATTGTCAATCATTTTTTCTCACTATAATAAAAGTTATTACTAGTTACGGTTTTAAGGTTACACCATTTCAAGTAGGTTACTTCATCTAAAACCGCTTGTTAATGAAAAACAGAAACATCAAAAATAGAACTCAAGACTAAATATAAAATACATGTTTAATAAAGGGAAATGTTAACATGAATAATGTAGACTCAGAGGTTCGTAATGTTTACATTTTTTTCTTTGCATGTTAGTCATGTTTTGATGCCACGTGTGTTACATCAAACTATGAAAGTGCTTATATTGTGCTTATTTTTGTCGATTTATTTATGATGCTAGGTTTCTTCGAAAGATGGTTTAGAAAAAGGTGGTAGAAAAAAGCCATGCCAGCAATTTTGCTAAATTGTATTGTCCATAACATGTATATGTAGCGTTGCTCGATAATTCCGCTGAAACAGGTCTTGGACTTACTATGACGTTTGAACATAGCTCATTGTTGAAGGCCTCATGGGGACTTTAAGAGGAAGCACAACGTAAAAGCGTTGTTCCATTGCTTGGTTTAATCATGTTTCAGTATAGACTTTGTCTCATGTAAGACCACTTATTGCTGTCATATCTTGGTTAATTAAAAGATTCATAATTTTTATATATCGCCCTTCAATCGCTTAAAGAAATAACCCGTGGTAAAAAAAATATATATAAAATTATGGGAAACGACATAAAGAAATGACGGTACTTTTGATGTCACAGATAGTTTAACATCATTTTTTGCAAAGTTACAGACCAACTACATGTAATGGCGTTTCGTCATTATGCAATAGGACAAATTCATTCTCCTAATCGGAACTTTGTTTGTGTCACTTTAGAATCGAAAAAGTAGCCATAAGTTTATATAATTTTCACCACAGGCCGGCACTTTATGGTAATATTTTACCCGAACAACCAATCGCCAAAGAGTGCCAGCCCATGGTAAAAATAAAATTAATAAATGGCTAATCTTATTTTCTTTCTTAATTCAACTTCACTGAACTTATTGACTACAAACCTACTTAACTGAACTGATTGACTATAAACCTGACTTTCCAATAGTAATTTTCACAGAAGAATTCAGTCATGCAGATTAGGTTTATAAATTTGTATACTTCCGGATGTCCTGACAGAGGTTAACAATGCTGTTTCTCCAATTATTGTGGTGCTTATGTTCAGATATGAGTATTTGTCAATTACATGTAGTTTCCAATGTGTAATATAAAAATCGCCCCTTTTAATGTCACAATTTTTTAGTAAAGAAACTCTGGTATGAACCTGTTGATTTCTTTTGTCCATTTGTGTTGTCTTGTATTGGATTTTCGATTAAGAAATTTCCTTTTCTGTGTGTGTGTGTTTTCTTATTTATCTATTTTTTGTTTGCTGTTTTATACATAAAATTCAAAATATTTATGTCCAATAAAAAAGTAAATTGGTAATATTCTTTATGGTTTAATAACATTCTTTTAGGTACAATTCAAGCATGATTCTAGAAGGTATATTATTTTATAGTACTTGTTGGCAATATGTAAAAAGTGTCAAAAGTATGTTAACTTTTGGAAACTTGGATTTAGTACACATTCCACTGTATATCTGACAACGCATAGTATTAAAAAAAACAGTATGAAGAGTTTTATATATTATTAAGTTTTCAACTTTCAAATGGTCAATATTTTTAAAAGATGAAAATCATCGAATATACAAAGGAAATTGCTTGTAATCGATATGCACAATAGTGGAACTTGCAAGAAATACTGCTTTTTTTAAATTTCTTTTCTATGATCGTTTTTTTTTCACAGAATGAACAATGAAGGGCTATAGAGTAAATGCAAATAAGATAGTCTCTACAAAAACATGAATTTGGCAAAACATATTTGATATATTTCGTTTACTATTTCCCTGTAACAACTCGGACGCATGTTTCTGAAAAAAAAAACCAAATTGTAGTACAGAAATCGACAGGTGGCACGAAGCAACAGTTCCTTTCATATATGTCGCCGATAGATATATTTGAACTTTATTTTACTTTTGTACAGAAGAATTTGCTTCAAAAACCTCATATACTTGTAAGTACAAAATGAGTAATTGACTTTTTGAATTCACCATATCCAGCCTTTTTCGCCCTGATTTTTCATGCGCGAATTATTTTTTCGATTTTTTTTTTTAAATCGAACGAATGTCTTATGTATCGACTCCGTGTACATATGATATAGTCGATTTTTATCTTGTACTGAATCGTTATTCATAAACTATCTTACTCCAAAAATTGTTTTATTCTTTACAGGAGAATGGATATGAAAATCTATGCGTAAAGCCAGGTTTGCATGCTCAGTTTTGACCCCACGTAAAAAACATGCTTCCAAGTAGAAGCTTGCGTATACAAAGTTGATTATGTCTTATTGCCAGAAGTTTTGTGTGTGTGTGTGTATATATTGCCAGAAATTGTGAGTGTGTGTGTGTGTGTTTATGTTTTGACAAGTCACAAGTTACATTTTCGAAAAACGCTTGTATGCGTGGACGACTTTAAATAAAATTTCCTTTGTCGTTGTTTAACAGAAGAGAAATCGACATTGACAGTCCGACAAAATTTCAGTATTTGAGATGACGCTCAAAAGTTGTAGTAGAAGTAACAAAGTCTTGGCATGCTTTTCTATTAATACAAATGTAGCGGAAAGGTCGTAGCCAAGGGTTCAAATTATGGAGTTATTCATTGCAGATAAATTGTTATTGTCACTTAACCATGAGATGGGCCTTTACATTCGTAAATTCAACCCTTCGCTAAAGCTCTAGGTATATGGTTATTGTCATTTAACCACGGCCGTTATATTATAATTTAACTCAGAGCGTTGGCGAGTGGTTATATCTACAAAAATAAAGCCCAACTCATGGTTAATTGACAATAACCATACATCTGCCATGAATTATTTCGATTCTAATATTACATAAAATGGTATTTTCCATCCATCCTGAGGCGACCTAATAGAAGCTTGATTTCACATCTCCATTGCTGTCTGTGTGCATGGCGTCACAGAACACAATCCGTAGTTTTCCAACAGATGCATGCTCAAAATCCAAATCGAGAGCAAATCAATTCACATTCACGTTAATTAACAATGAAGGGATATGGAGTAAATGCAAATGAGACAAAGTCTTTACAAATACATGGTAATAATAAGCAATGGAACAACGCTTTTATTGTTTTTCTTCATCTTGAAGTCGCCATGAGGCCTTCAACAATGAGCCATACCCATACCTCATAGCAAGTTCAAGACGTGTCTGAATGGCATGGTTTAGTTTAAAATTGATCTTAACTTTTATTTCCTCCATAAAATAAGACGAACGTAAAATTAAAATCAACTAGACATTAGTAAGATGGTATCCATCTCTGTGGGCCCGATCCAAGTGTGACTTAGAGGTAAGGTGAATGGTCACCAACTATGATACGTGACATGTCACCTTGAAGTAATCAATCCACATGCCAAATATCAAAAGCCTACCTCAAATAAAAAAAAGTTCTAGTCTGGACAAAGCTTTGTCATTGAAAAAGTAATATGACCCGGAGGTCAAAGGTCAAGGCCAAGGTTCACCAACCATTGTACATAAAACCTCGCTTTAAGGTGACCTGTCAAAATGCCAAATATCAAAAACCTATCTCAAAGTCCGGACATGATTTTGTCATTGAAAAAATATGAATGTGACCCTGATTTCAAAGGTCAAGGTCAAAGGTCACCAACCATGGTACGCGACACGTCGCCATAAGGTGATCTATCAACATACCAAATATCAAAAGTCTATGTTAAAAGAGAAACAAGTTTTAGTTCGGACACGATTTGTCATCGAAAAAGCATGAATGTGACCTTGAGGTCAAAGGTCACCAACTTTGGTAAGGAACACGTCAACCGGAGGTGATATATCCACATGCCAAATATCAAAAGCCCATCTCAAGCAAGAAAAAGTTTTAGCCCGGTCACGACTTTGTCATTGAAAAAGCATGAATGTGACCCTGAGGTCAAAGGTCACCAACCAAGGTACGCGACGGAATGCCTTGAGGTGATCTATCCATACGCCAAATATGAAAAGCCAATCTCTGAAGAAAAAGGTTATAGCTCGGACACTATTGTTTTTGACGACCGGACGGACAGACTAATTACTATATAGCGTCCGCCACTTTTTTGTGGTGGGGCCCTTATTAAAATCATGGTTGTTTTACATCCCTCTTGCCCTTATTCCGATACCATTTATTTACTTATTTAAAAGCCATTGTGAATTAGCGCGTGATGTTATTTCCTTGTTGATTTTTTTGTTAATTTGTCTCCAATATACTACTTGTAAAAACATTTCGATAAAGAATTCCCTTGCAAGTAAAACAGAATTACAGTCAGTGTCTGTAAGCCCATTTTTAAATGTCATTCCCTGGATTTCAGAATTTTCTCTGCTAATTTTAGTGACTTGATTTATTAACACAGGACGTGGATGCGACATTAATTGATCATATCAATGCCAATATAGATCTAACTGCAATTGCCGTTCGGTTTAAAGTTCATAAAATATTCTCAATAGAAGTATATTTTTCATAAGTTTAAAAGTCAGTTCCAGCTATATTAGTTATAATTTAAACCGAGACGTCGGACGTTTTATTCACAAACTACAACTTTAGGCTTTATCTTAGGCTATTGTTTGTCACTCTTCTATATCTTGTTCGCTTTCTTTTTTTTATTTACTTGTCCAGATTGTCACCTAAGGTGTTGAAAGAATAAGTTTATTCTGTCTATATGATTAGCAGTGGATTATTCGAGTATTGCAATAATCTCAACAAATAGTCTAATAATTAATACAAAAAAAAAAAGAAATAAGCTATTCGGCTTGATTAATATGATGTAGGAATAAATGTACTCAAGAGGTCTCAGACTTAGCTTGGGCAATTTAGTAGCTTATCTTCAGACAAAATCGAATGGATCGCATGGCATATGTAATTTAGACAAATTTAATTCGTATCCCTTTTTGAATAGTGTTGATTTTCGACAAAAAAAAACATGGATTGCACTCACTATGTAATACAGACAAATGTATTTCGTATCCCTCTTGTGAAAAATGTTTATTTTAGATGAAGCAACCATCAGATGTTGGGTGTTTAGGATTGAAGAATAATCTGTTCACTGAAAAAGATGTGTCTATGCTTCGTTATTTACAAAGTATAACGGACTAAAAGCAAGTTATATATCTTCAAACATATTATTAAATATATGCAGAACTATGTCCTTTATAGCAATGAATTCTGCTCAAACTGGTTCGAGGGTCCGTCTTACACTAACTATTAAGTACGATTGATTGATTAGTTAGAGTTTAACGTCCAGCCAGCATTATTTCAGCTATATCAGGACGAGAACAAGTTAATCAATTCACAAAAATAAAAGTAAGAGAAGAAAGAAACAAAGGTTGAAGAGTCAAAGTTTTGATTTCCACTGTAAAAGGTAAGAAAATGGGTAGGGGCAGATTTAGCCTTCTATAAGAGTCCCAGTGCTCTTTTTAGACACATAAGAAGTCTCTATACTGCATAGAGCGTTACGTTTCTCCACGCAGTTGGCTGCAATGGTTTGCGATCAAGCTTTCCGTATAATGACCTGACTACCCAGCATAGACAGGGCATCCCACTGTCCACCAAATGGGGACGCGCCCGGCAGCTCTGTAATTGATTGATTGATGTTTCAAGTCATTTTCAGCAAAATTTCAACTATATTGTGGCTAGAACTGTTAGATATATTGAACAATTATAATAAATATATAAATTATCAATATAAAACCATTATAGCTTTATACAAGTAAAACAAAAGTGTTAAATATTCAACAAAAACATAATACGAGAAATGTAAGTTTAACTGTTAAAATATTAGAACTTTAAGATAAATTCATTTAAATCTTACTAAATAAATTGTTTGCTTTTAAAAATTGAACGATTTTGTCGCCATCGACATTTGTAAAGAGGTCCTTAAGACAATCAGCAGAATAAAAATCATGGCTGATATCGGCAACATTTACACATTCAATTAAAACGTGTTGGACTGTATAAAGACAATTGCATGAAATACACACATTGAAGTGCTCACATCTCACTATTTTATAATGCCAAGTTTTTTTTACAATCGACTTGGTGAGTGCCCTGTCTTTGTCTGCGTGTTGTATTCGCCCACTAGCTTAAGACACTGGTGCTTTTGTCGGGCAACGAATGACAATGATTGTATGAGCGCTTTGCCAGATTAATTTTTGTTTGTTGACAATCCCGCATCCATGACTTGAAAAAATATGGATGTAGCGTTGTTCGACAATAAGCAAAGAATTCCGCTCAAACCGGCGCTAGGGGCCGTCTTGAACTTACTATTAGGTTTGATCAAAGCTCATTGTTGAAGGCCTCATGGTGACTTAAAGATGAAGAACAACAATAAAAGCGTTGTTCCTTTACTTGTTTTTACAATATATTTGTAGAGACTTTGTCTCCATTTCCTTTCATTCACAATTCAGGTCTGTCACCACTGTCGAGAATAAAACTATGTATTGTTCTAGTATGTCCGATACGACATCGAGTCAACACTACCTGTTCCTACGGTTTTTACCGTAGGAACCAATCTGTTTACCGACGTCTGACTCTATTCCATGCAGATTATTATCTATTTGCAGATCCCTTTTGGCCTAGGCAGCTCTGTAGCCTAAACCCCTGAAAACTGATTCAAGTGCCGGGACTATTACGTATGAGCAGATTTCATTATTGAGGGCATCATGGTGACTTCAAAATGAAGAACCACAACAAAGCTTTGTTCAAATGCTTAGTCTCACGTTGATTTGTATAGACTTTGTCTCACGCGCATTTACTCTATCACATCTCATCATAAATTGTTTCTCATTTATTCGATAGTTGTAATTGATTGATTAATTTATTAAGAGTTTAACGTCAAGAGAGTCAAATTTAAGCCATATCAAGACGAGAACAAGCTAATCAATTAAAAAAAAGTAAAAGAAGAAAGAAAATAAAGGTGGAAGGGACAACCAGGGCAAATAGTTTTGATTGCCACAGGAAAAACGGGAAGGGACAGGAAATTTGGCCTTCTATACGACTTGCAGCGAGCCTACTCTCTTAAAAAATATATAGAAGGTGTTTTTATACTGCATGGAGCATGGAGTTTCTCCCAATAGTTTTGATACATTTGTTCACGGTCATGCTTTCCGTATTATGACCTGACTAACCTGCAAAGATAGGGCATTCCAATATACTCCACCTGGGGACGTGCCCGGTAGCTATGAATCCGGAGCCCCTGAAAACAGAGTCTGGTGCAAAGTTCGATAGTTTAAATACAAATGGCGATTGTTTGATTGACTTTGAAGATACCTCAATTCAGTTAATATTCTCGTGAACCATACTTTGCTTTATTTGTATGGAGATATGGTTCTTAAAGTTAAAAGAAAAGATAATCAGGTATTACTTACACTCTTTTCGTAATAGTAGAAATCGACGGAATTTTCTACAAAAATCTGTCGGATATAAAGATAACTCAATTCAGTTGATATTCTCGTGAACCATAATTAGTTTTATTTCTATAAAGATGTGGCTATAAAAAAAAATAATAGAAAAGAAAATCAGAAAACGTGCGAAAGGTGCGAAAGCCGAGTTGAGAATATTTGTTATTTTCGTAGGTACATCATCAGATATGCAAATAGTTGCATATAAGCATATAAATTATTTTATTTCAATCAGACTTGTAATGCATCTTTTGAGGAAAATTATCAGGGGTTATAATCTAGGTGGAATTAATGATAGCTGCATGAAGTCAAAATATTCCAAGTCCCCCCCCAAAAAAAACTTTGGGCAGGGGTTCCCCTTAAAATCTAGTTTTCTTTTATTATTACTGAAATTGTAATAGTATGTATCAGAATACCTTTTTTCTAAAAATTTCCGTTTTCTAGTCTGGTATACATGGCAACCAAAAGCTTCACTATCCATTGCAACTCATTTCAGACCACCTCTCAAAAATAATTTGGGCAGGGAATTCCCTTATAATCCAGGTTACATACATTTTACTGAAATCAAATCATTCCAAGTCTCCCTTACAAAAAAAATTGGCAGGGGCTCCCCTCATAATCTAGTTTATACATATTTCTGTAATTGTGAAGAAATATTATGCGGCAGAATTTTTTTTTCAAAGATTCAGTGTTCTGGTTTGGTTTCCATAGCAACTGAAAGCTCCACTATCCATTAAAACCCATTTCAGACCACCATTCATAAAAAAATTTTGGCAGGGGTTCCCTTTATAATCCAGGTAATATGTATTGCTGAGATCAAAGCATTCCGAGTCCCCCTTTCATAAAAAAATTTGGCATGGGTTCCCCTTATAATCTAATTCATATTGTGACGGAAAATATGTAGCAGAACACCTTTTTTCAAAGATTCAGTGTTCTGGTATGCTTTCCATGGCAACTGAAAGCTCCACTATCCATTAGAACCCATTTCAGACCACTATTCAAAAAAAAAATGAGCAGGGGTTCCCCTTATAATTCAGGTAATATTTATTGTTGAAATCAATAATTTACAAAACATCAGAATACATAAATATTTTTTTTGTTTAATGTTAGATATTATTTTTACCGGACATTGCAAATTAGTAATATTGAATACTTCTACACATTAAATTACCTCCCTTAGTTTTATTACCCCCTTTTTTAATTTTGACTTTTCATTATATCTTATTTTTGTTTCGCCTGCGTTCACGCAGTGGCGACATATAGGGATCATTATCCGTCGTCTTGTGAGGTCGTCGTCGGCGTCACAAAAATTTCTGTCGCATTTTTCTCAGGAACCATGTATCCGAGCCTTCTGCAATTTGGCATGGAGTATCAGTATGGGGACCTATACCGTGTAACAGAGTTTGTGATATCTCGCATACCCACTTCCTGTTTGACGGAACTTAGAATATTTTGTGTGTTAGTATGCAAGCGACACATGTCTTTCGTGGAAGACTTACTACTAAGTTACATGTAAGTTATTGCCACCCAAAAAAGTATGTTGGTCAACATAATTAGAACTATGACATGAATTTACATGTTCTAGCAATGTAAAAACAATTTTTATATGAACAATAAAACTTTTTTTAGCTAATTTTGTTTTCAAATAATACCAAACATTTGATTTTTAGGCTTTATTGAAATGATTTTTGTGACATTTTTACAAGTTGTGACCTTGACCTTTATTGCTCAAACCTCAAAATCGATAGGGTTCCTCCTCTGATCATAACTCATGTCTATGCCAAGTTTCATTTGAATGTGAAATTTGGTTCTAGAGACACTGTGTGGAAACGGATAAGTCACATTTTTGTTCTATTTTTAGAAGTTGTGACCTTGACCTTTGTCGCACAAATCTCAAAATCAGTAGGGTTCTTCCTTTAATCATATCTCAGGTCTGCAAAGTTTCATTTAGATATGACACGTGGTTCTCAAGATATCATGCGGAAATCAAAAGCTGACGCCCGGACGCATCAAATTATAAGCCGAGTTCGACTTCGTCGCAACTCGGCTAATAATCAGGTATTACTTACATTCTTTTCGTAATAGTGGACATCGGCGTAATTTTCTATAAAAATCTGTCGACTGTAAAGATACCTCAATACAGTTTATATTCTCGTGAACCATAATTGGTTTTAGTTGTATAGAGATGTGGCTCTAAAAATTATTAGAAAATCAGGTATTACTTACATTTTTGACGTTATAGTGGAAATCGACGGAATTTTCTACAAAAAAAAACAAACAAAAAAACGTTAAACTGGCTTTGGAATCCAATAACATGAGAATTCTACAAATATTCTGGCCTCTCACTGATACTGCCAATGTCTACTGAAATACATGAAGTCACTTTACCAAACCCTTAGGGAAATTTTAGTTTTGATTTTCCTTTCGCAGTGCCACAGTGTTTTACCAGCAGACAAGGTTCCTTGAGCTGACCGGCAGTTTAGCGGCGAACACTCTTTGACCAATCTTTCTAAATTACATTTTGTCATATTATTTTCTTTTTCAAGATGGTGGTTGTAGAGTTGGTAGTCTACGTGTATTATTTTTTTTTTCGTGTGTTTATTATACTACAGCGTAAAGGGATGGAGAAACGGGAGGCTTGGGTACCAAGATACCGGTTTAACCCTACGGCTGGCTTTTGCTAGTGCCGGTAAAAAGTCGACTATCATTGTTTACGTTTCTCTTTTGTCTTATTTGTGTTTTTCTTGTGTAGTGTCCGTGCAAATTGTAGCAAGTAATTGTAATTTTCTTAGCCATTGTAAATGTTTCCTGTTCTCCATTTTATTACATTCACTTATAAGTTGCCATTGCCATACGTATAAGATTCGCGACTATATTCATACCAATGAAGACTATATATTCCCATCACCTATGACTGTGCTCAGATATATTTTTTTCACTATTTCACACTGCAGTTTCTAGCCAATAGTAGGACATTGACTGCTACTTATAGCCGATCTAAGCAAAATACCTGTCGACCAGTTCAATTGTGTTTTAGTGCGTTTCGCTTGTGAATTGTGGTATGTGATTGTAGTTTTCGGCCATTGTAGGTAGGTGTTTACTGTTATCTTTTGTTTGTAATTAGAGAAGATAGGAGTAAGCCAGTGTGATGAAACAGCGACATTCGAATACCGAAGGAACATATATAAATTTCAAGGAGATAAGGCAAAAAACAAAAACACCAGAAGACGGAAGACCAAAGATACCACTGGCTCACAAAACAAACGACCATCACAAGTATAACATTCAAAACTAAAGCAGTCACAGTATGAACTCTAAAATATCCGTGATGGACATCAGGTACTCGTAATGGGTATCCACCGTATACGGCACCCGTCACACTGTCATCAAATTAATCCAGTTAAAGTTAAAATCGGCAATATCAAAGTAAGGAAGATCTGAAAACGTCCGTTCTCAGTTGTGAATTATTATTCTGCATATGCAGAAAATAAATTAACAGTAACTTCGGTATTTTGATATTTATTACCACTGGGCCGATGCCACTGCTGGTGGACTGTAAGTCCCCGAGGGTATTCACCAACCCAGTAGTCAGTACTGCGGTGCTGACCCGAAAACAGATTTTATTCAGATTTGCAATATCTAAATTTTACCAAATTTTGTTTAAAACTAAGGTTTATCTCCCTCATGCATAGTTCTGTCCTTAGCTGAATTTTGGCTTTCCTATTTAGACCCATTTGGTTATTTGTTCTACATCAGATTTTACACGTTTTGGTTAATGGACTTCCAAATGTTTTGGTTTTATCTGCACTGATAAGACATAAGTTGTCGAAATGCGCATATGCA
This sequence comes from Modiolus philippinarum, assembly GCA_002080025.1. NCBI lineage: Eukaryota > Metazoa > Mollusca > Bivalvia > Mytilida > Modiolidae > Modiolus > Modiolus philippinarum. Next base: position 24,887 of record MJUU01049994.1, read on the forward strand.
GAAAGTAAATTGGCAGTAGCTTCGGTATTTTGATATTTATATCCTACATATAAACAGGATGTTCGTATTAGAAATAAGCAGGATGAAATGAATATTACATTAGTTCATGCACGTACCATTACTCATTGTACACTTTAAATTGCGAACATTTTGCTGAGGGCTCCCCCTGCAGATTTTTCGGTTGGTGAATAGGGGAATGGCCTTTCTTTTAGGGTAAGCAGTTCAAAATACGGAGAGCATAAGCCTGGCTGCGTACCACTGTAAGCAAATTATGTAGAGTAAAGCCACGCTCCTTGCAGTATAAGGACCCTATTTCTACTTCTCATAACAAGAGCAGACTCGCGAGGGTGCGTAAAGATGGATAAATTTCCTGTCCCTACCCATTTCTACCCTTTTCTTCCATAGTGTCTATTAAACATCAATAAGGTTTTTGATTTGATAAGCTTGTTCTTGTATTTATATATTTGAAATATTGCTAATTGTTTATAACTCTATCTAATCTATCTAAAAAGCATGTGTTATAGACTTAATTAATTCTAACATTACCCTTTTTATAAAAAAAAAATTGACAAATAAGGGTTCTAATTACAAAGATAGAAAAATACCAAAATTGTAATAAATTTTCGTTCCATAGATGACTAATGATTGCCATTTTCGCTAAATTTCCTCTCTTTGGTGCAGATAAAAATAAAATATTTGGATGATCAAATTTCAAGACATGTAAAACAATTGATAGAGAAGTAACGCCAATAAAAGCTAAGAACAGAGCTACTTTATATCATAGGGAAATAAGTAGAAGTATTTGCGCAGAAATTGCAGATAAATTTAATGTTCAGTATACAGTTTATATCTGAACTAGTAACGAAAGTTCCTTACGATATGATGAGTGTTAAAGTGCACTTTCCGTTTTCATATAATGTTTGCCTACTAAAGAAGAAATGATTGCTCTGGAAAGATTGATTGATTGACTTGTTAGAGTTATACGTCTTATGAACAATATTTCAGCTATATCAGGAAAGAACAAGTTAAAAATTGTGGAAGGAGCACCGTTAACTGGGTCAACGATTTTTAATTGCCACTGGAAAAGGCGAGAAGTAGGTAGGGGCAGGGAATTAAGTCTTCAGGCACCCCAATAACCCTTTTCAAAAAAATGTTATCTTTTCCTGGATTTGAATTCTCCCATCAAATGAATGTACAAACACTCATCGCTTCCAGTTATCACTCGTACGGTTAGCTAACAATATACAACTCAAACCCTGATTACATTTTAATTCTGACAAAATTAGAGCAGTGTCACAGAAAACCACAGTAAACAACGACATGGTAATCTTAATGTTAACAGTTTTATGAATTGTGTTCAGGATGAACGACACCTGCTTTGTTGGGTTGATATAAACCGGAACTGCTTAAATGCCGAAACTGATGGGCGTACCAAAAGATTTTTAAAACGCTTATTGAGTCTGCTCTCCCTTTTAAAGTCTTTATACCGCATCGAACGTCGCATTTCTCCACACACTTTTTCTAAAATGATTCGCGACCAGGCTTTCCTTATTAGGACCTGACTACCCCGCATACAGGGTTTTCCGCTATCCACCACCTTGGGACCCCCCCCCCCCCGGCAGCTCTGTACACGGATCCCTGACAACCAATCCTGATGAAATTTGTATATCATATTCAGACACATCATGTTCACGATAAATTCAAAACTCAGAGATTCAAAAATAGGCAAATCTGATTACCCCTCCTTTTGGGCTTGACTAAAACATTTTAATCCATTCAACTGGATATACGTACATGTATGTCTGAACTCAACGCCAGACGAGATGATTTGTTTGGTTAATTTTTTTTAAAATCGTTTCAAATTTTGATAATTAATTACATAACTGCCCTATTGCAATTGCTGGTTTTCCTTTCAATCACTTACTTTAAGATAGTACGTATAAGATAAGCATTAATAATGAATGCAGCTTTTCGCTCTTTCATACAAATATTTCTGCTCTTGTCTTCATGTGATATTTAAGGGGGTAGACCTGGGGAAGCCTAAAATTTTCCACTCGTTTAATTTTTTGTTTTGTTTTCCGTATTGAAACTACATATGTTCATGTCGGCTTTCAAGAATTTTTACCATCCCGTTGTATGTGTAGTGGTCATCAAAGATACCCTGTTTCCTCATATTATTTTGTCCGTTCGGGACTTGATTGTGGTGTAAAAAATGGCTCTAATTAAATTGGTATTTGATTTAAAATTATTTCAAATGCAAATTTTTATAGTTTAAACATGTGTGAAAGTAAGCATGAATAATGATAGTAAATTTAATTATTTTAAACTGAAATACATGGGTGTTCTGAACAGTATAGATTGAAATTTTTACTCTAATTTTATTAATATAAAACACTTCTTGCAAAAAAATCTGTCGTTTAATTTTCACCAAAAACTGAGAATAGAAAGAAAACCAGTATATGTAAGATATATTAAAATTTTAGAAAATTCTACTGTCCCATTTTTTTTCTCAATTTAGAATATAGTGGGTAAAAATCAATAAAATTGCTGAATCTGTGCTATAAATGAAAAACAGCCAATCAAAGATTGCGATCCCCCCGCTACCCCTTTTTGGACCCCCTCCCCTTGTAAAAAAAGACAAGTGGTTTTGAAACTAAATTAATCATCGTAACTGTAAAACACCAAAAAGATATGGTTGCTAGGTAGAATTCCAAAAAATAATGGGTCTTTGAGAGTTTCAGGAACTTTACCGAAATTAGAATCAAAGATTTTTGCAACCTGGCTGTTGAAAATCATCATTTTTACTGTAAGGAATTGAAAGAGATATGGTTGCTAGGTAGAATTCCCAAAAATAATGAGTCTTTAAGAGTTTCAGGAAATTTACCAAACTTAGAATAAAAAATTTTGCAATCTGACAATGGGAGATGATCACTGATACCATAAGGCATAAAAAAAGATATGGTTGCTAGGTAAAATTCCAAAAAGAAATCCGTCTTTGAGAGTTTTAGAAAATTTACCAAAATTAGAATCAGTCTTTTGCACTCTGATTATTGAAAATGATCTTCAGTACTGTAAGGAATCGAAAAAGTTATGGTTGCAAGGTAAAATTCCAAAAAGTAATTGGTCTTTGAGAGTTTCAGGAAATTTACCAAAATTAGAATCATTGATTCTTGCAACCTGACAGTTGAAATTTATCATTATAACTCTAAATTATTGAAAAAGATATGGTTGCTAGGTAGAATTCCAAAAAATTAATGGGTCTTTGAGAGTTTCAGGAACTTTACCAAAATTAGAATCAAGGTTTTTTGCAATCTGACCAATGAAAATGATAATTAACACTCTAAGGCATCAGAAAAGATATGGTTGCTAGGTAAAATTCCAAAAAATAATTGGTCTTTGAGAGTTTCAGGAAATTTAACAAAATTAGAATCATATTTTTGGAATCCTAGTGCTCATACTAGCTGATCACATTAAAATATTGCTTAATTATAAAACTTCATGTTGAAATTTCAAAAATTATTAGTCTTTGACATTTTCAGGAAATTTACCAAATTTAGAACCGGGGTCTAAATTCCAAAAGCTTAGAACGTATTCATAGAGCAATTCCAATAATTCCTCATGAAAATATAAAACACAAAATCGATATTATACAATGTTATACATAGAGTTCCAGTCGTTCTGATGAGTACTAATTGTTTAACATTTTTTAGCCCCTTAAGGGCATGCCCCAGGGGTCATACCAAAAGTCCGCTATCATCAGTAAATGAGATGCATATAATCGAACTTGCTTATAAAGTTTCAGCTTCCAAACATGAATACTTCAGAAGATGTCGCTTATTACTGGATATTTCGAAATACATTTTCGCTCATTTTTCCGCCCTGGGGGCAAATTTCAAAATTCCGAAACCTTCGGCACAGACAACTTTTATAGTGTTACTTATACCCTTATTACAAGGTTTCTGCGATTTAAGGTGTAAGAGGAGTTCCAGCGGAATCGATTTTTTCGTTTTTTGGACCCCCTAGAGGCCATGCCCTGAGGGTCATACCAAAGTTCCGACACCCTCTGTGAAGTTGTTACATAATATGTCCATATCCGAGTTTCAACTTTCTAGCCCAAATGGCCTTCGAAATTTCTTCAATTATTGGATATCGCGAAAATTCGTTTTCGCCCATAATTTGCCCCTAGGGCGTTTGACCTAAATTCCGAATCCACAGTGCGCTACTTCTGATCATACTCTAGTATGGTGCCGAGTTTCAAATTTGTATCTCTTATAGTTCCAGAGCTATCGGGGAGCATTACAAACGCACGTACGTACGTACGTACATACGGACGAACTGCATTACATAATCCCCCCGCTTTCGCTAAGCGGGGGGATAATTACCTCCCTTGGAAGAAATCTGACTTTTACATATTTCCATTTTCATTATCTTGGACAGCATTGCAAAAATGCAGAGCAAAATTCACTCATTATAACTAATTGGATGTTGGGTATTTATTCTGATGACAAAATGAATATTTCCTTGCTGTGTGGAAAAAAATTACAATTTTACCTATTGTAAGGATTCTATTTGTTTGTGTAAGTAATAAAAAAATGACAAACAGAGTTATCCCCTCTTACCCCAGATCTACCCCCTTAAAGGAGTCTTAAATTACAAAATAGGTAAATGTACTCTCTGCATATGGTTATTTCGACAACTTTCGTCTCTTCAGTGCGGTTAAAATCAAAATATTCAGAAATAGAAATAAGTATAGTTCTCCCTGTGTTTATTTATGAGGAACACGGTGATATTTATCAGCCCGAGAGTCGTCATGCTCGAGTGAAATTTTCATGAATGATGGCTGATGAAGGATGAAAAATGACATGTATTGATATTTCAACTGTAAAGAAAAATCAGCTGCAAAATATCTTCATCCTTATGAAATGCTGTATTAGTATTTTGTCATTGTACTTCATTTGATAATTTAACACCGAAGTTACTGTGAATTTAGTTTCTGCATATGAGCATTGCGACAACTTATGTCTCCTCAGCGCAGATAAAATCTAAACTGTTGGGAGACCATAAACTCAAAGATGTTAAAAAAACTGATGGAGAACTAATAACCAATATCATCTAAATGTAAAGCCAAATCAGATAAGGACAGAGCTTCGCATCCCGGAGTTACTCCTAAGTTTTCACAAGAATTTACAACAATTTAGATATTGTAAGGTTCCAAATAGAATCGGCTTTCGGGTGAGCATCGAAGTACTGACTACTTGGCTGGTGAATACCCCCTAGGACTAATAGTCCGCCATCAGAGGCATCGACCCAGTGTTACAAATAACTTAATACCGAAGTAACAATGAATTTAGTTTTTGCATATTCGCATTTCGACAACTTATATCTTTTCAGAACAGATATGACGATATCGTGTGCAATGTTTATCTTATAAACGAATATATTGCGTGTGATAAAGTTTCCGAGAAGTGACGAAAAAGCATGCATCTCACTACTTTAGTTTTCTTACAACTGACTGGCTGAATATGCTGTGTTTGTCTATATGTTGTAATCGTCCGCTAGCTTAAGACACTAGTGCTTTTGTCGGGCAACGGATGACAGTCATTGTAACAGCATTTTGCCAGTGAATAAATGGTTTCTCAACTGGTCTGATTGGCACGAGTTTGTTCTACTTTTGACGATCTTAATGAATGTAACCTTACTATCACAGCCAAACTTTTACAACAGGGTAACATATTTCAAAAGTTGTTGAATACATTTAAGAAGTTTTATAATAGATATGAACATTTGAGGTCTAAATATGGCGTTACTCATCAGCTTATTACAAATGGCATTTCTAATCCTCGCTTTTACGGAAATGTTGTTAAAAAATGCCAGAAATTGATTAAAAGTCCAGAAAAGCTGGGACGTAACTTACATTCTTTACGTTATAGGGGATATCGACAAGATATTCTGCTTGCATCCATTAAATTAGCTTTGAGACCTAATGACCTGAAAATTTTGTACACACACTTGCCTCTCACTGATACTGCCGATGTCTACTGAAATTTATGATGATTCTTGGACCAAACCCTTCGGGAAGTTTTGAGTTTGATTTTTCTTCCGTAGTGCGACAGTGTTATAACAGCAGACTAGGCTCCTTGAGCTAGTCGGCATTTTAGCGGTGAGCACCCCTTGACCCTCTTCAAAATTACATATTGTTTTTTCTTTCCTTTCAAGATTGTGGTCATGGAGTTAGTAGTCTACCAGTATTGGGTTTTATTCGCATGTTTATTATACGAAAGGGAAACGGCACAGATAAAGGGAAGGTTTGGGTACCCATAAACCGGTTTAACCCCACCGCTGGCTTTTGCTAGTGCCGGTACCAAGTCAGGCTGTCCCGAGTTCCTATCGTTGTCATCGTTTGTCTTTTGTTTTATTCGTGCTCTTCATGTGTGTTACATAGCAGATATGGCATGTAATTATAATTTTCAGCCATAGTAGGTAATTCCTGTTATCCATTTTTTACATTTGCTGACAATCCAGCATCCATGACCAGAAAAGACATGAATAGAGCATTGGCCGACAATCAACAAAAAATTTCGCTCAAACCGATGCTGGGGGCCGTCTTGAAATTACTATGAGGTATGAGCAAAATTCATTTTTGAAAGCCCCATGGTGACTTCAAGATGAAGAACAACAATAAAAGCGTTGTTCCGTTAATTTTTTCATGTATTTGTAGAGACTTTGTCTCATGTGTATTTACTCCATACTCTTTTATTCAATATGCGATACATGTAATTACCGAATGCAGTTGAGAAGATGTCATATCAGTCCGCTTAGTGATTTTTTGTTAAGATAATCTTGATTTATCGAGGGGTAAAATTGCGGTGCATTGCATTTGCGCCAATAAGTATTTCATTTGCGCCAAAAAAATATTTCATTTGCGCCACAAACTGTACTTCAATTGCGCAAAAATAAAAACTTTACATTTGCGCCAATTGAAGTTAAACATTTATACTTTTTAGTTCGCCTCAACGAAGTTGAAGGGGACTATTGGAGTACCCGGCGTCCGCGTCTACGTCTACGTCCGCGTCCGCATTTTGGCATATATCTCTGCAACTATGCATGGTAGGATCATCAAACTTTGTATGCCTGTGCATCTTGGGCTATCTCACTGCCTCCAAGAAAATTGGGTCTCTCTGATCTATATTTTCCGCTTGAACGACTTTCATTCAAGTTTACGTCCGAGTTCAGATCTCAGTCACTATACATGGTAGGATCATGTAACCTTGCATATGCATGCATCTCTGATGGTAGGTCATTATCCCGGCAAAATTAGGGCACTTTGACCTATATTTTCCGCTTGAATGACTTACATTCAAGTTT
>MJUU01049995.1:16588-35894 GCA_002080025.1 Modiolus philippinarum
ATTATACCAATATATTGAAAATTTTTGGTCCATACTTGTTTGTGTCCACACTTGAACTGTGTCCACACCTGTATTGTATCTGCACAAACTTAAATTTGCACTTTCCATATTGATTCAGTGTTCAATGAGCGGGGGTATAACTGGCTGCCATTCGGCGACAGCTCTTGTTATCTCTCAGCAAAATCGTCGGGTTCATCATATATAAAAATTTCTTCAAATCAAATTGTACTTGTCTATTAAAAAGTAAACCAAACTGAAAAATGTATATCTTTTCTTTGTATCATTAACTTTCTAACATGGTCTCAAAAGATTTTCATGGATTCCACAAAACAGTGGAAATTTAGGCACCAAGTTGGCAATAGCTAATACTGACCCTTTGGGTGAGGTGAGCTAAAAAATAAATTCACAGAAAAAAACAATGATTTTTATCCCTTTTCCATGTTCTCCTAAAACTTCAGTGAATAGACTTTATCCAGATCAACTATTTGGTGTAATGCTTTACAATGTATCCATAGGGAAAAGTTCATGAAAATCTGTTGCATAATATGTCAAGTAGGGAATTTATTATATTATCATATGTCATCAATTATATTGTTTGGCATGGGAAGATTTTAAATCTTCTTATTGCATAATAATGACATTTGCAAAAAATTGGGAAAACAAGATATTTTTGGTAAATATTCTGGATTGTCAAATTTCAAAGACATAAGATGCCAACCCTTACAGATTTCACCGTAATTTTCACGGATTTTGGATCAAAATTACGGCATTATGCTCATTAGTCCAATCATTAAGGATTTTTTATCGCCGTTGTTCAAGTTTGCAGAACACAGATTCCATCTTAACCGTACCGTACAGGTTTTCTAAATGACAACATGGATGTTGCTTTCTGGTTTCTGGGACCTTTTCCGTGTAGTTTAAGTAGACTTATCTACATCCGAAAAGTTGCAATGCAGTCTGATAGTCCATGTGCCCGGCCGGCGGCCGTCTGCCACAAAAAAAGTAAACAAAAGGCTAACGTTTCCAAGCAGATGGCATTGAATATTTAAATCATCCTGAGTGCATGTAAAGATGAGTTCAAATAATTATGTTGAACACGAGGGTATGAATGTTAAGATAAACGTTTGAAGGGTGTATAGTTTTCACTATACCATTCTGTCTATCTGTCTTTGACTTGTCAGGGCTGCACACCAGAAACAATAAAATGTAACAAAATATTCTATTTGTCACAACAGATCAATAATGCACGATTTTTGAAAACATTACATGGTGTACAAGATTTAAAGATATTCTGTAATTTGCACACTATTCTGCAACCACTCAGTGATATAGATTCGGTAATTAGAAATATTTTTGATGATTACTGAGAGAAGACGAACATTTCTGAAAATTCAGTTGATGGTTACTGATTGAGGCCAAAAGGGGTTGGCATCTAACCACAGCACTGTTCAGTTAGATGTATCATGTTGCACTTGCTTATTTGGAGATATTTCATTTCATTGGAAATACATGTATCTCTACGTACATTGTACACTACACTTGATATATTTCAGAAACTTTGCACGCAAATTTCAACAACTTCAAAAGTATCTAAATTACAAGGAGTAGATGTACACACACAGATCTTTCGGAATTCTCAAAATGGCCACCATTGCCATGGAAACTGGAAAAGGGCTGAAAATTCAAAATGCTTCAAATTGGATGGAACTTTACAGGAAGATTGCCTAGCACCCAGAGAAATAATTTTTGGTCTCTGAATCTTCAAGATGGTCGCCCTTGCCATGGAAACTGGAATAAGGCAGGAAAATTAAATGTGCTTCAAATTGGATGAAAATTAGCTTAAAGGTTGCCCTAAACCAACAGAAATGAATTTGGGGCTTAAAAACGTGTGAAAATTAAAATTGCCTGAAATTGGATGAAACTTTACAGAAAGGTTGCTTTTCCATAGAAATGATTTTAGGGATATGATTGTTGCTTGAAATTAGGAAACACAGATAATTCACCTTTGTATATTTTCTAGATAAAAAGGGGAAGGTATATCATTGTGTCCACATCTGTATTGTGTCCGTACTCACTTAGATTTGCACTTGCCATATTGATTCAGGGTTCAGTTTAGCAGGGGCTTAATAGGTCACCATTCAGCAACAGCTCTAATTTTCTGCTGTTGTCATGTCGGAAGAGGGGCAGAAGGACCTTTTAGGGGAGGTCGGAATCGGTCATTTTATTCAGTGGGATTCAGGATTAACGCTTAACAGGATCCGGGATTTTTGTTGTCATTTTTTGGAAATCGGGATTGAAAATTTTATTTTCTCGGGAATATGGGATTTGAAAATTATTTCCTCGGGAATCAGGGACCGTACCACCTCTTACCCTCCCTCTAGGAATATACTCTCAACCACTGAGGCACTAGTGAATAAGATGTTAATTCAATAAAAAAATATGCTAGAGCTCTTCTATCTAGTGAGAACTGTAACTAACCAGGGGATGTTTATGACCCCCAACCTAAAAAACTTGGTGACATGTAGTTGTACCCCTATCTATCATTCCATCCTTTTGTTATTGATTCATTTTTGTCTCGCCCGCGACGAAAGTCACGGAAATTGTGCAAAGTATGGCGATGGCGAGGGCATTAACTTTTACTAAATACAGGATATTTTGAGACCCTTTGATGTAGGAACATCATATTAGGTCCAGTGGTAGTACTTATCAAGTGCTACCTGACGGATATCAAGGCATGTGACCTTGACTTCAATTGCACAGTCCAGTGACCACGTTAATTTTCTCTGCTTAAGCATGTTAAGTCCATGTCTCAATAACTAGAAGTGGTAGGTTGATAATATTTGGTATATGTAGGTTGGTCTTGGGTAGTACATGTCAGTCGGGCGTATGACTTTTGTCCTTGACCTCAATTTCATGGTCTAGTGGCCACGTTAAGTTTCTCTGCCTAAGTCCATGTCTCAATAACTAGAAGTGGTATGTTGATAATATTTGGTACATTGTATATAGGTTGGTCTTAGGTAGTAAATGTCAGTCTGGCATATGACTTTTGTCCTTGACCTCAATTTTATGGTCTAGTGGCCACGTTAAGTTTTTCTGCTAAAGTCCATGTCTCAATAACTAGAAGTGGTACGTTGATAATATTTGGTATATGTAGGTTGGTCTTGGGTAGTACATGTCAGTCTGGCGTATGACTTTTGTCCATGACCTCAATTTCATGGTCTAGTGGCCATGTTAAGTTTCTCTGTCTAAGTCTAAGTCTCAATAACTAGAAGTGGTACGTTGATAATATTTGGTATATAGGTTGGTCTTGGGTAGTACAGGTCAGTCTGGCATATGACTTTTATCCTTGACCACAATTTCACAGTGTAGTGGCCATGTTTAGTACCTCTGTTTAAGTCCATTTCTCAATAACTAACAGAGATAGTTCTATAATATTTAATATGTAGGTTGGTCTTGGGTGGTACATGTCAGTCTGGCATATGACTTTTATCCTTGACCACAATTTCACAGTGTAGTGGCCATGTTTAGTACCTCTGTTTAAGCCCATTTCTCAATAACTAACAGAGATAGTTCTATAATATTTAATATGTAGGTTGATCTTGGGTAATACATGTCAGTCTGGCATATGTCTTTTGTCCTTGTCCTCAATTTTATGGTCTAGTCGCCATGTTAAGATTGCCTGATTAAGTGCATTTCTCAATAGCTGTAAATGGTAGGTCAATGATATGTAGTATCTACATTGGTCTTGGGTAGTACCTGTCAGGCTGGCATGTGACGTTTGTTTTTGACCTCAATTTCATGGTCTAATCAACATGTTAAGTTTCTCATTATCTCTTAGTGGTAGGTCAATGATATTTTGCATGTTGGTTGGTCTTGGACAGTGCTTGACAATCTGCCATATGACTTATGCCTGTGACCTCAATTTCATGGTCTAGCTATCATGTCTGGCTTCTCATGATGTATTAATGGTAGGTCAATTATATTTTATATGATGTTTGGTCTTTTGAAGTACATGATGGCCTGCTATATGGCTTTGGTCAGTGACCTAAATTTCACAGTCTAGTGAGCATTCAGTCACTTAGATTTCACATTAATTTAGAATCCAAGCATGGACGAGCGAGACATCTATTAGGGTCTTCACTTGTGTTATTCTGCATTCATAATATTGATTGCCCACCACATTGAGCTGAGGGATATTACATGTATATGATTCCTGCTGTTGTTTGTCCGTCTGTCTGTCTTCTAAAGTAGATGATTATTTGTGAAAAAAATACCATACTGTCTTCAGACTTGGTATGCAACTTGTTTACTATAAAAATTGGGCCAGGTTTGATTTTGGGTTCAAGATTTCTAAGGGTTTAAGTGATATTGGAGTTATATGCCCCTTTAAAAACTTTAAAATTTTGGGAATTTTAGGCTTCACATCTAATTTCTGTACAAAATAAAATGCTGTCCTCAGACTTGAAAACTGTTGACTATAAATGGTACAGGTTCAGAGGTATTAGTGGCTTTTGAGTTATGACCCCAAAATTTTGCAAAAAAAAAAATGTTTTTAGGTGTTGTACAATCACCATATCTTTTTTTGAAACATGTTTAACATATTGACGTTGTACCTGATATGCCAATGAACCCTTGATGAGTTAGATATGAGTTTCATCATGATTCACTGAATTTTGTATGAATACTATGGCATTTGGATGGAAACATTTCATAAGTTTTCTGGACTTTTTTTTTAAACAGAGCAGAATTTGCCCAGAAGGTAAACTTATGGTAAGTTTACTTTGATGCCATTCAAGACTGGATTTTAGCTTCATAATCTTTACTTTTGTAAGCGTTTAGTCCCTTTTAATTCAAAAGTTCAGTTTTTATACCCCCCACAAACAAAGTTTTGGGGGGTATATAGGAATCACCCTGTCTGTCTGTCCGTCCGTCTGTCCGTCTGTCCACACTTCTCGTAAGCGCAAGGATTTTGATGAAACTTTACACAAAGGAAGGACACCATATGGAGATGTGCATGAAGGAATATAATTATTGTCTGAAACCAGGAAGGGGAGATAATTCGACTTAGACTTTTTGTTGATTCCCTATGTTTGGGTTACCTCGTAAGCGCAACTCCTCTTAAACCACTTGAAGGATTTTGATGAAACTTTAAAGAAAGGAAGAACACCATATGTAGATGTGCATGAAGTAATATAATTATTGTCCGTAACCAGGAAGGGGAGATAATTCAACTTTGACTTTTCATTGATTTCCTATGTATGGGTTACCTAGTAAGCGCAACTCCTCTAAAATCACTTGAAGGATTTTAAAGAAACTTTAGGCAAAGGAAGGATACTATGTTGAGAGGTGCATTAAGGAATGCAATTATTGCATGAAACCAGGAAGGGGAGATAATTTGAGTGTGACTTTTGTTGATATCTTTGAAATGATTTTTTTTTCTAAGAAATAACTTAAAGCGTAGATATTGTGAAGTCAAGCTGTGAGAGATCACTGCACACTTTATCATTGTAATCCTCTTGAAAAGTTGTTTTCAAAGTGTTGTAATGAAATTTCTCTATAATGATTCTTTTGTAAAATGTCAAATAGGCTAAAAAAAGGGGTGAGTTTTATATTTGTCTGATTTCGACAGAGTATTTCCATTGGAACCCTTGTGAAAAGTTCTTTCTTGAAGATTATATCATTGTGTCCATACTTCTGTTGTTTCCAAACTTGTACTGTTTCCACACCTGTAATGTGTCCACTACTGTAATGTGTCCACACCATCTTAAATTTGCACTTGCCATATCGATTCAGGGTTCAATGAGCGGGGGGTATATTTGGCTGCCATTTGGCGACAGCTCTTGTTAAGACTTGTTTTTATACCCCCCCTCTCCCCCGCAAACAAAGTTTGGGGGGTATATAGGAGTCACCCTGTCTGTCCGTCTGTGCACACTTCTTGTAAGGGCAACTCCTCTCAAACCACTTGAAGGATTCTGATGAAACTTTATGCAATGGAAGGACACTATATGGAGATGTGCATGAAGGAATATAATTATTGTCCGAAACCAGCATGGGGAGATAATTTTACTTTGACTTTTCTTTGATTCTCTACATATGGGTTACCTCGTAAATGCAACTCTTCTNGTCCCCTTCTTAAAATGTGTCTGGCTTGTCTGAACACATTCAAGATTGGCATTCAACATTGGTATTATTATTTTTGACTGTATCTGTCAGCAATGGCCCAGGTGAGCGATACAGGCTCTTGAGAGCCTCTTGTTTTTTTAAACAGAGCAGAATTTGCCCAGAAGGTAAACTTATGGTAAGTTTACTTTGATGCCATTCAAGACTGGATTTTAGCTTCATAATCTTTACTTTTGTAAGAGTTTAGTCCCTTTTAATTCAAAAGTTCAGTTTTTAAGACTTGTTTTTATACCCCCCTACCCCCCCCCTCCCCCGCAAACAAAGTTTGGGGGGTATATAGGAGTCACCCTGTCTGTCCGTCTGTCTGTCCGTCTGTGCACACTTCTTGTAAGGGCAACTCCTCTTAAACCACTTCAAGGATTCTGATGAAACTTTATGCAATGGAAGGACACTATATGGAGATGTGCATGAAGGAATATAATTATTGTCCGAAACCAGCATGGGGAGATAATTTTACTTTGACTTTTCTTTGATTCTCTACATATGGGTTACCTCGTAAATGCAACTCTTCTTAAACCGCTGAAAGGATTTTGATGAAACTTTAAGCAAAGGAAGGACACTATATGGAGGTGTGCATGAAGGAATATAATTATTGTCCAAAACCAGGAAGGGGAGATAATTTGACTTTGAGTTTTCTTTGATTCCCTATGTATTGGTTACCTCGTAAGCACAACTCCTCTTAAAACCACTGGAAGGATTTTTATGAAACTTTTCACAAAGGAAGGACACTATATGGAGATGTGCATGAAGGAATATAATTATTGTCCGAAACCAAAAGGGGAGATAATTTGACTTTGACTTTTCTTTGATTCCCCATGTATTGGTTACCTGGTAAGCGCAGGATATTGATGAAACTTAACTCTAAGGAAGGACACTATATAGAACTGTGCATGAAGTGATATAATTATTGTCAGAAACCAGGAAGGGGAGTTAATTTGACTTGGACTTTCTTTTATTCCTTTTGCAATGATTTTTTTATTGGACTTTGACAATTTTTCAAAGAAATAATTCAAGGATTTATTTTCAACGTATTGAAATGATTTTTCTTTAAGGCTTATGATTTTTGTGTAAAATGTCAAAGAGGGGAAAAAATTTTTTATTTTTGTTTGATTTTCACAGTTTTTTCACTGGCGACCTTATGAAAAGTTCTTTCGTGAAGATTATATCATTGTGTCCATACTTGTATTGAATCCACACCTGTATTGTGTTCACATCTGTATTGTGTTCACACACACTTAAATTTGCACTTACCATATGGATTCAGGGTTCAATGAGCGGGGTATATTTGGCTGCCATTCGGCGACGGCTCTTGTTTTAAGACAGCCTATTGGAATCTTACCTGATATTTTCTATGTGATACCTACCTTAATGACTTACACACTGATTTTCAGTTTCGTCTTGATTAGATTTCTGGACTTTTTTTCAACACTTCTTAAGATATGGATATTTGGTATGTAAATTTTCCCTGAATTTGTCATGATTTGTGGACTTCCTAGAATATTGTTGGGCGGATGCATTCATATTCTTCCCACATATCTAAGTTTAATTTGCTATAATTTCACCCACATGCAAGGTCTAATTGTAATTCTTTATACAAAAATTGATATTTGAACAATATTTAATAATGAATAAAGCCAAAGTTTTGTTTCTTCTCCATTGAAATTCTGATCTTTATTGAATTATTAAAAGGCTCAAGTTTGATTTCCTAATTTGAAATTGACGATAGAAAAAAAATATGTTTGATGATCTCTAATATTTTAAAAATCAATTTTGTATTTTTCAGATCGTTACGTTATGAGATATTTAGGTTACAAGATAATATCTCTCGGCTACTAATAAACTGTCTCAATATCCTAATTAGTATAATGTTCGTCAGGTTGAACAAATATTGGCTTAGCAAAAAACGTTGAATACCACAAATTCCTTCCAGCGAGATAGACACTCTTATATTCAGAAAAAAGCATTAAAATCAATCTCATCCAAGCACCTTGATGCTTGCTGTCATATATGATATGACATGTGCTAATAAGAGTTCCAATGAGCTTGTTTACTTTCCCGATTTTAATATAACTATGTAAGTTTTTGGAGATTAAATTCAAAATGATGCTGTTATAGCAAATTGGTTTAGGATGTTATGAACAGTGGGTTGTTAATAACATGAAGAGGGATTTGTTGATTAATTTTCCTACATGTCTGGGAGCGAGAAGAAGTTTATAAAAGGTCAAATTTGACTTGATTTGTTTCCTCAGCACCTTGCCATCAATCAAGGCAGTTTTTGGTCGTTAAGATCTTTTTGTGTAATTTAATAAAAATTCTTCCTAAATAGGATTTTGAAAAGAAATTGTTGGATTCCCTTTGGGAGTAAGAAAGGCTTGAACATTTTCTGGCAGAACTATTAAACATTGTAAGACGACTTAGAAAAAATATGGGAAATTTCACATTAGTAACGTGTACTTTTATGGTGATGCATTTGTATGATATCAGATTCACAGTTATCTACCCTTTTGGGAATAATTCCATTAGCGCTTATTTTAACATAAATATTAGGATCCCATATAATGCATTATTAGTTTAATTTTAAAAAATTTAATTGATGTTATGAAATGCAGGAGAGAAAGCAATTACAACCTTATGTGTTACAATTCTTCAGGGACAGGGAGAAGTGTGTTTCTCTTGTGTCTTATAGAGAGGTTCATAATGTTATGAAATTCAATCTTTTCCAAGAATAGCCTGTATAGCACAGCGACATCTAGTGAATTTAATTGTCATGAAGTGTCCTTGAAAATTAAAATGACTATAAAGTACATTTGTAATAGGTTTTGTCATGACAAACATGAAAGTTGCCGAAAGCGAGTTCTGTGAACAACAGAGTGACAAGTGATACTATTTTTAGGAAAATTTATTGAT
Source organism: Modiolus philippinarum (assembly GCA_002080025.1). Lineage (NCBI taxonomy): Eukaryota > Metazoa > Mollusca > Bivalvia > Mytilida > Modiolidae > Modiolus > Modiolus philippinarum. The sequence goes on from MJUU01049995.1 coordinate 25,676, forward strand.
ATTGAACAGATATATAATGATAAGGAGGGGTACATTTGCCAAAAATACAAGTCGCTGGCATTCAGGCTTGGGAAATTTAGACCCAAGACTTGTATTTTTGGCAAATACCCAGACAGGACACAGATGACTCTGGGAGGTGGTATTTGCCAAAAAATACAATGGTTATTAACCATTCAGAAGGCAGCTTGCTCACATAAGGTGTAATTAAAGTGAAAACACCATGTCTGAACCAATATAAGTGTTAAAAATACCACGCTGAGGTGGTATTTGCCAAAAAATACAATGGTTATTAACCATTCAGAAGGCAGCTTACTTACATAAGGTGTAATTAAAGTGAAAACACCATGTCTGAACTAATATAAGTGTTAAAAATACCACACTGAGGTGGTATTTGCCAAAAAATACAATGGCTATTAACCATTCAGAAGGCAGCTTACTTACATACGGTGTAATTAAAGTGAAAACACCATGTCTGAACCAATATAAGTGTTAAAAATATAAATTTTGGGAAATTTGCATTTCAAATACATCTATGTGGGAATTTGATCTATATACATCTTCGCTAGCCAAGGGTTACAATCTGCTTCTCTTCTCTTCCAGTCTGTGCCAAAAACCTTTTCATTCACTAGCCCTGAGGGGCTAGTAAGGTCCTGTGCAGTACTAGTCTGAACTCCATTTCACTAGCCCTAATAGAAAATTCTTTGTTAGAAATGTACAATTTTAACTAGCCCTGCGGGCTAGTGACTTCAAATTTTTACTAGCCTGAAACTGATTCTACTAGTCTCGGGCATAGGGCTAGTGGCTAATGGCACAGACTGTTTTCAAGAGGAGCGGATTGTAACCCTTGGCTTGCGAAGCTGATCTATATATGGCCCCTAAGAGAAGGCTAAAAATCATATGTGATGTTACCAATGTAAACTTCTACTGAATTCTGTGTAAAAAGAGAACCTTTTGGTTTAGGGTATAGCCAAGTTAAAGTATATGTATATATAGTGTCATCTGGGTGTATAAACTTCAATAAAGTTTAAAAATCAGTTTTTTTAATTGCAAAGATGGTGATTTTTGGTACGGGTAATTGGTCTCGGATATGTTGCCTTGGACCTAGACCTTAATTTCAGTCTGGTGACAAAGATCAGTTTCTGTGGTTTTAATCATGTTACCGGTAATGGTCATGATATTCTATAATTGTAAGTGGTAGGTTACACTGGTTGATACTGTCATTAATAGGGGAGGGGTCTGGAAAAAATGGTGTTTCCAATGTACTTATTGCCACTTTTTGGTCAATTTTGCTGAATCCTGCTTGAAATTAAAATCTTTTCCATAAGAAGGGGGAGGGGATCTTGCATATTTGAGTCAATAGTTATGTTTTTTTACCTGCTTAATGTCATTTGTATATTTTTGGAACTTGGGGACTTTTCATCTTGGTCTGCCATATAGTCTGGTAGATTACCAAATCTAAGCATAATTTGTCCAGTAAGTAATTTTTAGGTAGAATTCAAATGAATTTACTGTTAGTTGCTGTGCTAAAGACCGTTTTAAATTGAATTTGCTACAAAATACCGCTTGAGGTCAAATTAATATTTTCTTTGCAGAAATTATATTTATATCATAAATCCTTAGAAAACTGATTAAATCTGGGAAGAAAATTGATTTTTTAATAAAGCTGGTTTAACAATGATATAGTATACATAGTATTTAGATAATTTGTCTCTATAGACAGTTTTTACTCATATAACATGATGAAATATAATCACCATATCAACATTCACCCACTAGGATTGTGATATTTTCTGTAGGAATTACCAGATATGGAGACATATATTCTACCACAAGACCTTGGGTCAGATTACTTTTCTTCATAATAGGTTTTCTTTTCAAACTTGTCAAGTTGTCTTGTCAGTTTAGCTGCTTTATACTGAAATAACTTGAGGAAGCAGTAAGGTCTTGTGAATTTATCTTCATTCTGGCAACTTTTTATACCCCGCCACACGAAGTGGCAAGGTATTATGTGATACCCTCAGTCGTGTGTCCGTCCATCCGTCCGTCTGTCCGTCCGTCCATCCCCCGAAGGTTTCCGACTGATAACTTGTGAACGAAATAACATAAGGTCTTCAAACTTGGTATGTGACTTGTTTACCACAAAACTCAGGCCAAGTTCGATTTGGGGTTCAGAGGTCCAAGGGGTTCTGGAGTTATGCCCCTTTAAACTTTGAAATTTTGCAAATTTTAGGGTTTCCGACTGATAACTTGTGAATGAAGTAATGTTTTGTCTTCAGACTTGGTATGTACCTTGTTAACCACAAAACACAGGTAAAGATTGAATTCTGGTTCAGAGGTCCAAGGGGTTCTGGAGTTATGCCCCTTTAAACTTCGAAATTTTTAAAAATTTTAGGGCTTCCGACTGATAACTTGTGAAAGAAATAATATATTTTCTTCAAACTTTGTTTATAACTTGTTAATATCAAAACACAGGCCAAGTTCGAATTAGGGTTCAGAGGTCCAAGGGGTTCTTGAGTTATTCCCCTTGAAACTTTGAAATTTTGCGAATTTTTGGGTTTCCGACTCATAACTTGTGAATGAAACAATATATTGCCTTCAAACTTGGTATGTTACTTGTGTACCACAAAACTCAGACCAAGTTGGATTTTTGGTTCAGAGGTCCAAGGGGTTCTGGAGTTAAGCCCCTTGAAATTTCGAAATTTTGCAAATTATAGGGTTTCCAACTGATAAATTGTGTATGAAATGACATGCTGTCTTCTGATTTAGTATTTAAGTTGTTTGCCATAAAACACAGGCCAAGTGTAATTTTTGGTTTAGAAGTACACAGGGATCTAGAGTTATGCCTCTTTAAACTTTCAAATTTTGTGAAACGTGGCGGGGTATCATGTTTTCTTATTTGCCTGACTGAATGTTCTGCAATCCTTCTAGACTTTTTGATTTTTCTGTTGTCATTGTTCTAAATGTTTTATATAGGGAAGGCCCTCGTGCTGATATTGGTAACTTGGGATGATACGGCATGTGATACGGATTTTGCCATGTATTATACAGTTTATCATATATTTAAACAGAGGACTACTAATTCCAAAAATACTGTCAAGAATTGAAATCGGTAAGAGAAAATGCATGTATTTTGTGAAGAGGAAAATTTCAAAATGGGCGAAAAGGACTAGAAGTTTTGGACTAAATCTATCATGTAAAACAAAAAAGTTTGCTAGAATTTTTAACTGATCCTCACAAAACAATTTCTCCCCAAACCAATCTTTGTTATCCTCCAAAAAAATTTTTTTTGCCCCCCCCCCCAAAAAAAAATTTTTAACCCCCAAAATTTTCGAAAAAAGGTATGTGATAAAGGGTAAGCCATGCGATAAAGGGTATGCGATAAAGGGTATGACGTCATAGTGTGAATATGGAATGAACATCATGCACTGTATCACATATTCAAAACGTCTGTATTTATTACTAAACATATGATAAAAACTAAACATAACATTTTAGTAAAATAGTAATTAGCAATAATTGGTTGCTGGGTAAAACAGGTGGTCATGGATTGCAGTCATTTCTAAGCCTGTATAGTTTTAAGTGTCCCAGCAGGGAATATGCTTTATTTTTTTTCTCCAGGATTCAGCTGGGCTACTACTACTGAGAGAGTTAGGGGCCCAACTTTACAAGGAGACAACCCTAGGCTAACTCGTGGTGACTTCAAGATGATGAACAAAAATAAAACGTTGATCTGTTTCTTTTTTAACCATGTATTTGTAGAGATTCTGTCATGTGAATTTACTCCATATCCCTTATTTGATTAATTTTCATTTTCTTTTGTTGATATAGACTGAAGGCCTTGAATGTAATTTGTTTTTTTTTGTGTCTGATGTCTCTGCATCTTTGTGCTTCCAATGTTGTCATTGCCTTTGGATTATTCTTTTTCGATTAACTGATGGGATGATTCTCACTTTATCAGTTTATATGTTTTGGTTTCTGGTTTTTAAGCAGTTTTTTTATTTGCACTTAAAAGACATAAATTGGTCACAAAATTGCCATCTGCAAAACTCAAATAAAATTCCACTGTATTTTTAGTTTTATATAGAAATCAGAAAATTAGGAAGTGATTGAATTTAAATTTCCTTTAATGAATCAGTCTCTGGTGAAGTCCAAAGGGTTGAAAAACACATCATCTTCATCCTATGAATATCCTTGAAATATTCAAGTTTAACGGTTGACTTTGGTTCTCCGACATCCTCGATCCACCGCCACATGTTTACAAAGTATAAATAGCTTTAAACCGGAAATTGCTATTATTACTCCCTCCAGAATTTGAGAACTATCAGCTGAAAATCAATACACGGTTTTATTTAATAATTTTCAAGATTGGACACATCGACTAGTGTTTCTGTACGTTTCGTTCGTAAAAACCCCTTTACCCGTTAAACAAAAACACAACATCAAAACCTATAAGAAAGAAGAAGGGAAAACTACATCATTATAAACCGGCTATTCCATTTGTTCCCTTCACTCCCTATCAAGCAATTAACGGAAAAGCCAAACATTACGCATTATCCACTTCCTGTCTCGTCGTTCGAAAGTTATCGGATTTTATTACATGAGGACTATGAAAAACTCAAAGCATTACACATAATAATATATATTTTTAGATAGTCTAGGAAAAATCAGTTATATTTAGCACATCTCACGAAAAAAGTCCCACTTGACCAGGAATTTTTTGGTCGCCAGTTGGGCGACAGGGACATAAAACAAAAGTCGCCCACCATAAATTTTGGTCGCATTTGCGACTGGGCGACCGTTAATCTTAATCCCTGTCCCAGTCCTCATTCATCATTGTAACAACACTAAACATAATGACCATTCAATACAGACAGTGTTCATTGGTCTGATCACCATAATCACATATCACTTTTAAAATAATGGACCATGATAAATAGTCTACTAAGGCCATGAAAAAATATTTATTGGTTCTCAGCCCCCCTCCCCCCATCTAGTTGGAGGCTTGGAAAAAAGCCCCTCATTGACCCTATTTTAATAAAATAAAATGACCCCATTTCAATAAAATAAAAATGAAAAAATCACCTCCCTCACTACATTTTTTGTGGTTTTTACAATGTAAAAACCCCCACATCTATTTTTAGCAAATAAAAAGATAAAGAAAATCACCTCCCTCTCTCATCAGTTTCAATGAAAAATGGCCTGAGAAACTATTAATTAACTTTGCATGACCTTATGATAAAATGTTTAGATAACTGCAATTCAGAAAAATCACTTTCTTTTGTAAGCAATTAAAAATATGAAAGAATAGTTAATAATAGAAATCTGTTTTATCTTTTAGATGATCAAAAAAGCCATCTAAGATATGAACATATATAAACATTAAAAGAAAGACCATAGAAAACACAAATTTCAATCACAGGCATGAATGATTTATACAGCCATCAGGCATGAATGATTTATACAGCCGTCAGGCATGAATGATTTTTACAGCCGTCAGGCATAAAATGATTTATACAGCCTTCAGGCATGCATGATTTATACAGCCATCAGGCATGCATGATTTATACAGCAATTAAGCATGAATGATTTACACAGCTGTCAGGCATGCATGATTATACAGCAGTCAGGCATGAATGATTTATACAGCCTTCAGGCATGAATGATTTATACAGCCATCAGGCATGCATGATTTATAAAGCCTTCAGGCATGCATGATTTATACAGCCATCAGGCATGAATGATTTATACAGCTATCAGGCATGCATGATTTATACAGCCTTCAGGCATGCATGATTTATACAGCCTTCAGGCATGTATGATTTATACAGCTATCAGGCATGCATGATTCTAGTCATCAGACATGCATGATTCCTACAGTCAGACCTTCTTACAGTCAAACATTCATGATTCATATAGTCAACAGACATTCATGATTCATACAGTCATCAGACATGCATGATTCATACAGTCATCAGACATGCATGATTCATAAAATCATCAGACATTCAAGATTCATACAGTCATCTGACATTCATGATTCATACAGTCATCAGACATGCATGATTCATAGTCATCAGACATGCATGATTCATAAAGTCGTCATGCATACATGATTCATACGGTCATTAGACATGTATGATTCATACATTCATCAGACATGCATGATTTATAGTCATCATACATGCATGATTCATCTTCATCAGACATGCATGATTCATACAGTCATCAGACATGCATGATTCATACAGTCATCAGACATGCATGATTCATAAAATCATCAGACATTCAAGATTCATAGAGTCATCAGACATTCATGATTCATACAGTCGTCAGACATGCATGATTCATAAAATCATCAGGCATTCAAGATTCATACAGTCATCAGACATTCATGATTCATACAGTCATCAGACATGCATAAGTCATACAGTCATCAGACATGCATGATTCATACAGTCATCAGACATGCATGATTCATAAAGTTGTCAGGCATACATGATTCATACAGTCCTCAGACATGCATGATTTATACAGTCATCAGACATACATGATTCATACAGTCATCAGACATACATGATTCATACAGTCATCAGACATGCATGATTCATTCAGTCATCAGACATACATGATTCATACAGTCATCAGACTTGCATGATTCATAGTCATCAGACATACATGATTTATACAGTCATCAGGCATGCATGATTCATAGTCATCAGACATACATGATTTGTACAGTCATCAGACATGCATGATTCATGCAGTCATCATACATACATTTTTCCTGCAGTCATCAGACATGCATGATCCATGCCAGGGGGTCCAATCGAATTGGTAAGTGCAGCGTGTATTTTGGTAAGTGCTGCCAAAGATGGCTGACTTGCCCCGCTTCGGCAAGCAAAGGTCAGTAGTTGAGAGTGTCTTATCGTTGTATATTTACACGGTGTATGCTGTAAATATTGCGTTTCGGCTCTCCTTCCATTTGAAAACCGATACGTGTATTTACTTTAGTACAAATAACGTTTTCCAGAAAGCTATTGAAGGAAAACCGACGTGGGGTAGGTCAAAATTTTGAACACGCCAATTTCAACTTTGGATGTCTATACACCTAACCCATAATATGTTATGTTTGTAGTATATAATTGTTGCTTGATGGTTGGAAAACATGTCAAAGATTCATTTTTCATAAGGTTGTTTTTCGTTTAGNATTAAGATCTATAATTTTCAGTTTTGACTTATGACTTGAGTTATATAAATGTGATTGTCAGTGGAAATACATGTATATTTAAGGATATCAAATATGATCTATTGCGTAAATTTATCCTAATTCCTTTAGTTACACTGGTGATTTCTAAGAAAACAAATTAGCGAAAGGCTTGTTTGTTTTGGGAAATAAATCTGAATGCATGCATGGTACATGCCTCCTGTATTGACAAGTGTTTGAAAACTACGGGAAATGATATTGACAACTATTGTGGAAAGTTGACATAAGTTAGCTCTATTTCTGGAGTTATTGTGATTAGAAGTATCGGTGCTTCAATAATAAAAACGTATTGTATCACCCACAATTAAATCAACTTGCTCCAGCACAAACGATATTATTACGGCAAGTTATCACGAGAATTAAATCATGTCGGGAGAGATATGTTATTTACAATGAAACAATTGTGTGGTAATTGTATTAGGAGTTATCGGATTCTATAGACTTGTAAGCAAAGCTTTCCGTTAGTATGAATAACTAGATCGTATTCGGACAGATGGACAAATACCAATACCTTAAGTTAATTTGATGAACTTTATAGTTTGAGATTAATTTTAACTATAATCCCATCACCTTTTGTACTTTTCTCTTGTCATGATAAAATATTGTTGGGTTTGATGTTTTATAAAACAGTTGCTTGTAAATCTAAAGCTAATACAGGGTAGGGGTGGTAGGCTAAGAAACAAAATTCAAGATATATTTATGTTCATGGATTTGAGATTCATAGAACATATGTTGATCAATCTTTGTAATTTATAGTTAACATATATGGGAAAATTTAGTTAAGCATTTTGGATGTATTGTTATGAATCAAGTATTTGATTGTTAACAAAGAAATTGAAAATATTACTTGAAATAATGATTACTGCAACATGTACCTGATAGTTGATAAAGTCCTTACTATTTTGATTTTTGTCTGTCCAGCCATCCGTCAACATTTTTTATGCCACCACAACAAAAGTTTGGGGAACATTGTTTTACGCTTGACCGTCCCTCTGTTTGTTCATTTGTTCATTTGTTTAATTAGTCTATATGAATGAAAACATGGTGGACGTATCATATATGTCTTACATACACAAACTTTAGGCCCCGGCATGTCTTCTTACAGTTTTCATCAATGGGTTTTTTGCCTTGGATCAGTCATCTTCGCTAGCCAAGGGTTACGATCCGCTCCTCTCATCTTCACCCTTGGCAGATCAAGCTGGATTTCTGTAAGCTCAAATCCACGTTTTTGATTGGTTGCAGTTATTCTTTGCTGCAGCCAATCAAATTGCTTACATTCTAATTTTAAACATATATCGTAACAATAAAACTTAAAATATGGTGTTTGGTGATTTTTCTATTTTGCAAAATTCCCATGATTTCATGACGTTTCTTTACTTTTGAAGAGTTATTTCCTTGAGGTTAAATATATTGTGAATTGTTGTATTATTAGATGCAATAAATAGTCTTTAATTTTTACAATAAATCATATTGAAACTCTTACTTCAAAGGGAGATAATTTGAAACTGATGTTTCAAAAAATGTGATTCGATCCGCCAAGGGTGAAGAGGAGAGGAGCGATTGTAACCCTTGGCTAGCAAAGATGTGGATCAGTGGGAATTATTTAAAATCTTGGAAATTATGAGTTGTACATGTTGTAATTTTGGATAATTTTGTACTATATATTTTCGTCAAAGTTTGATTGGATAGTATCGAGAAAATAATTTGATATTAATTATCAAGCTTGGCAATTGTCAAGTTGTTTCATATAAGTGATTTGTAGGTTGTTTTGGCAACTTCGTCCTGTTGCCAATGTAAAGTTTTTGTGGCCCTTTTTGATGTGTCTGTATTCTTGTCAGATGTCAATTTAGAGGCAGAGCATCAGTATTCTTTAAATAGTGAAAGTGCAAGATAAAAAATATCTTGTAAATATCTTGTCTTTGCAAAGTCCAAAACTGTTGAAGTGTCTGCAATATTTAAATCTTGCATTATTTTTTTGTGCAGCACCAGGATGTACTACACATCCTCAATTCTTTATATCTACTTGCCATGATGTTATTTTGTCGCCTGCTTTCACACAGTGGTGACATATAGGGTACACTATCCAATGTCTTGCGTCGTTGTCAGCAGCACAAAAATTTCTGTCACATTTTTCTCAGGAAACACTTCAATGACCCCAGCCTAAATCTACAATTTGTCATGGAGTATTGGTATGGGGACCTAAACTGTTTAAGGGAGTTTGGATCTAGCAATGCCCATTTGCTTTTTGACAGAACTTGGAATATTTTTCACTTCTTGAAAATTTCAGTCACATTTTTCTCAGGAACCACATATTCCAGCCTTCTGTAATTTGGCATCGAATATCAGTATTTAGACTTATACTGTGTAAGAGAGTTTGGGATCTCTCACATGCCTACTTCCTATTTGACAAAACTTGAATATTTTTCACTTCTTGAAAGCTTCTGTCACATTTTCCTCAGGTACCACATTTCCCAGACTTCTGTAATTTGGCATGGAGTATCAGTATGGGGACCTACACAGTGTAAGAGAGTTTTGGATCTCTTGAATGCCCACTTCCTGTTTGACGGAACTTTGAATATTGTTTGCTTCTTGAAAATTTCAGTCACATTTTTCTCTGGAACCACATATCCCAGCCTTCTGAAATTTGGCATTGAGTACACATGTACATATCAGTGTGAGGACCTAGATACTGTGTAACAGAGTTTGGGATGTCTCGAATGCCCTCATTCTGTTTGATCGAACTGAGAATATTTTTTGCATTATTATGCAGGCGACATATGAGAGACTTACTTACTTACTTAGTCCTCTTCATGCTGGATAGCACATACAGGCAATCCTTTGAAGACTTAATACTAAGTTGATACAAGTTAAGAGAATGCAAGTAATTAGTCCCCTACCGGCTTCGCCGAAGGGGACTTTAGGTTTGCACTTCGTCAGTCCGTCAGTCAGTCAGTC
>MJUU01049997.1:0-24763 GCA_002080025.1 Modiolus philippinarum
TCTTCCCATGATGCATCCACACACTAAGTTTGATAATCCTTGGTGCTACGGTACAAAAGTTCTGCTCCGGACATGGTTTTACTATCATAAAGGTCAAAGTCAAGGTCACAGTGACCTAAATATGGTACCCGACACATCATCTCCCCGTGATGCATCCACACACAAAGTCAGATAATCCTAGGTGCTACAATGCAAAAGTTCTGCTCCGGACGCGGTTTTACTATCATAAAGGTCAAAGGTCAAAGTCAAATGACCTAAATTTGGTATGTGACACATCGTCTTCTAATGATGCATCCACACACCAAGATTGATAATCCTAGGTGCTACGGTACAGAAGTTCTGCTACGGACGCGGTTTTACTATCATAAAGGTCAAAGGTCAAAGTGAAGGTCACAGTGAAATAAATTTGGTACGCGACACATCCTCTCCCCATGATGCATCCACATACCAAGTTTGATAATCCTAGGTACTACAGTACAAAAGTTCTGCTCCCGATACGAAAGGGGACAGACGGACATACAGACAGACAGACATGGTGATTCCTATATACCCCCAAAACTTCGTATGCAGGGTGTTAAAATACCAAATATATAATATATCAAATAATATAATATACCACCAATATTGCAACTGGCTTTTATAGTATTAGAACATAGAATTGATATCTATAGTTATTGAATGTTTTTGTGGGAAAATACCACTCTGGCTTTACACCCATATAAACTGCATGCCTAAACTTTCTCTACAAAGATCAAACACATATCCCATCCAGTGTAGAATCACAAAATGTTGCACTTTAGAACCACAAAAAGTGTTAAACTTTAACGGATGCCTGAATACATAGGCAAAAAAAGCTGTCTTTCAGAGCAACCAATAATTTGGATTTGCAAGGCATTCAAAATACTCATCTAGAAGATTGGACAGGTTCCAGTGTCTTGAAATTTTCCAATAAAGCAATGACCTATCCTTCAGCCACTTAATGTATATTTAAAAAAAAAACATAAAAAAAATCAAACAAACATACAAAAACTAAACAAACTAAAAAAAAATAAAAACACTGTCTTTTATTAGAAGAGAAGAAAAACATTCAAATTAATCCAAAAAAAAGGAAAAAATAGAAACAAATCCTAATAGTTGTCTTTTATTAGTTAAACAGAAGTTTAAGTCTGCAGGTAATTGCTTTTGATAAGAAAACTGTCTTTATTTTTCAATCTCTACTATAATTTTTAAATCACTAACTGAACAAGGGATTGTTCACATAAATGACCCTTATTGATACCCCAATCCACAATCTATTTATAGACTAAGCAAACAGAAGTAAACAGCTGATTTGGAAAATACTGCTGTGTTATAATACACATTGCTCTGTTTAATTCAATCATTCTGCCAGATTTAATCACTTCATTTGTGATGTTTTATAATTGAGGTGTATAAAAATTAAGAGGTAATTAATTCAGCTTGTCTGCCAACATGTGTCAAAAGGAAGCCATCAACCATGTTAACTAAATGACCGATAATTGACCACTTGTTTATAAAATCAATAACAGACTTCACACATATTAGTTTTAACATTACAAAAACAGGAAAACAGCAAACACCTACAATGACCAGGAACTACAATCACATGCCACAATTTACAAGCAAACTAACAATCTTTATTACCGAGATAGCTATCACTTTCAAATAAATTACGGTAATCAAGTTATAACAATATTCTTGTCCAGTGGTATGTGATTAATATACCCACCTGTTGACATGTCAACAGATAAATAACTCCGCAAAAACCGGAAATGAATTAATAAGAACTATATCCCAGCGTATGTTATATAAAAGGTAGCGAGTAGGCAAGAAACTTCCAGTCATCCGGGTTTGGTAGTTCGTGACATGGAAACGATTGTTCCAATCAATCCAAAAATGTCAATCGTGTCGATCAACGTGGATTAAACCCGTTGTAGAACAATCCTTCTGCGTTGTTCGGAACTCGTGACATTTTTATTGATAGTCATGACGGTCAATTAGTTACACTATAATTACAGAAAATAGAGATAAGTAATAAACATAGAAAGCAGGCACAGCCTGCAAAGCTCACCTCATTGCACAGCATTGTCACAAATTAAACATGTCAATTAAAAGGAATTGACTATAATTATTTTGCTAAAAGATTTATTCATATGTCAAATTAATGTCTGGGACTGCGTTCAAAGCATTCATTGCAGCTGTCATCCCAAAATGCATCATGCTTACCAATATGGTTAATGTGGGGCATGTCAGTAAGCAGGTAGAACTTAAACCATTCTACCTAAGTTGCTCACGCATTAAATATAAGTCAAAGACAGCATCTGAAGCATGCATTGTAGTAGTCATTCCAAAATGCATCATACATACAAATATGGTTGATGTGGGGCATATCAGTAAGCGGGAAAGGACTTTAACCATTCTACCTAACCAAATCGCTCATGGGTAAAATGTAGGTCAGAGACAGCATCCAAAGCATGCATTGTTGTTGTCATCCCAAAATGCATCATACATACCATTATGGTTGAGGTCAGCCATGTCAGTAAGCAGGAATGGACTTTAACCATTCTACCTAACCAAGTCGCTTATGCATAAAATGTAGGTCAGAGACAGCATCCAAAGCATGAATTGGTGTTGTCATCCCAAAATGCATCAGACATACCAGTATGGTTGAGGTGGGCCATGTCAGTAAGCCGGAATGGACTTTAACTATTCTACCTACCGTAATCAAGTCGCTCATGCGTAAAATGTAGGTTAGAGACAGCATCTGAAGCATGCATTGTTGTTGTCATCCCAAAATGCATCATACATAACAGTATGATTGATGTTGGGCATGTCAGAAAGCAGGAATGGACTTTAACCATCATTCTACCTAACCAAGTCGCTCATGCATAAAATGTAGGTCAGAGACAGCATCCAAAGCATGCATTGTTGTTGTCATCCCAAAATGCATCATACATACCAGTATGGTTGATGTGGGCCATGTCAGTAAGCGGGAATGGACTTTGTCCATTCTACCTAACCAAGTCGCTCATGCGTAAAATGTAGGTCAGAGACAGCATCCGAAGCATGCATTCAAGTGGTGTTCCAAAAATGCATCAGGCATACCAATATGCTTGATGTGGTGCATGTCAGTAAGCAGGAATGGACCTTAACCATTCTTCCTAACCAGACGACGACGCAGATGCCGACACGGACGCTAGGGGTATTACATAAGCCCCCCTCACTTCGTGAGGTGAGCTAAAAATTTGCAGCTATTTTTTTTTAATATATCATTAAATTGATAATATATCCAGAACTTTTACAAAGTTCCCTAGTTCATAAATCAACAGAAAACCATAAAAATGATTGTAGAAATTAGGATTCATATACAAAAAGTTTTCATAGTTATGCAGGCGTGTACACACCATATTGTGTATTAAGTGTTTATTAGGATGACAGGTGTCAGACCCATCCGACCAGACCACTTCTACCTGTATAAATCACTTGATCTTACCTGGAAAAATGACGACCACGGAGTATAATTCCCCACTGTTACCACCTGCTGTGTACAAAATAAACTCGATCCGCAAACACCTTATGCATTGAATCATTATGAGACACACACCTTAGACTTGTTATTTATGTACCTATAGTTATACATACAAACAGTAGAAACTCGGGGTAGAAACCATCTTGTTGTTTTTTTGCTTTGTTTGTTTGTTTGTTTGTTTGTTTGTTTTTTCTTGAAACCGATTGCAGTTGTATTTACATTGGATCTACATTTTTATGTCATGCTATTTTGTCGCGTAGGAGACGGCTCATTTTGTGCAGAAATTGGTGCAAATTATTAAAAAAAATACAACTTGCAAGCCAAATCTGATGTAGGGGTATTTTATTTATTGTATTTTCGTGTACTGTATATTACTTTCTGTATAACTGTAAAGTTTTAGGGTAAATTATGCTCGATCGTTGGAACTCACAGATGTATAAAATCATAGAGAGAGTCAAACAATCTAAAAGTGCATAAACTCTGTCATATTATAAAAGTTAATTTCATCAACTTTACACGCTCACAATCTTGGTATTGCTCGAATCACATAAAACCCATGTACATGGCATTGAATTAAGACTATTAAGTGCAATAAAAATTGTCATAAAACTGCATAGTAATGTACAAATAATAACTAACGTATACTGAACACAGCCTAATCTTGTGGTTTACAGTATAACACAACTGTCTGTATGAACGAAGTTGGCGTTTTAAGTATATAATTTTTTCAGACGACACATAAGTATTTGAAAGTATCACTTGTATTGTAAAATGTTGAAGACAGTACAAATACATTACTAAAATCATCACGGAAAATCATCCTCTTAATTTTTTTTATACAGATGATGGGATTAATATATTGATTATATTTGTCCCAGACAGAAGTAAACCGAAGTTTGAGCACAGGCGGATTCAGCTACTGAAAGGGGTCCAGAAAAAAAAGGTCAAAGGTAATTTGTCATATTTTGTCAAACTTCTGCAGGAAATACAAACATTCCTAACACCGAAAACAATCCAGTTTTTAGCCGGGTGAATGACACTTTTTACAGTGTGTGAAACTCGCAGAAAGGTATAATCCTGAATGAACTGTATCTGTCTTTTAAATTTTATCCAGTATCCGTCATTTATTTAGGGCAAGACCATTTGATTTTCATAGGGGGCGGGGGGGGGGGGGGGGGCTTAGGCGAATTTGTAAATAAATGATTTAATCTTGGTGCCACTGTGAAAATAAATATATTCTTATCCTACTTCTCATGAAAATAAATAATTTAAATTTTGATTAGAAGAATAAATTTTTGTTGCAAATGGAAATAAATAATCTGAAGCGTCAAGAGTGAAAACAAGAGCTGTTGCCGAATGGCAGCCAGTTATACCCCCGCTCATTGAACCCTGAATCAATATGGCAATGCAAAGTTAAGTATGTGTGGACATAATACAAGTGTGGACACAGTACAAGTGTGGACACAATACAAGCATTGGCATAGTTGCAGTGATAAATAAAGTTACTATCAAACAGGAAGTAGATGAGTTATGGACTTGAAAAGGGGAGACATAATAAAACTAATCATACTAGAGCTTCAGACCAAACATCAAATCACTACTACTTACACAAGCCAAGATATCTTGACGAAAAATTTCAATATATGGCTTTAATGGGGAAAAGTAATCGTCAAACAGGAAGTAGATGAGTTACAGACTTGATAATGGGAGGCATGGTACAACTCATCATTCTAAAGCTTAGATCAAATGTCAAATCATTGCTACATACATAAGATGAGAAATTCTTGACGAAAAATTTCAATATATAGCTACAATGGGAAAAAAATCAAAGTTATCGTCAAACCGGAAGTAGATGAGTTACTGACTCTTAAAGGAAAGACACGATACAACTCATTATACTTAAGCTTCAGACCAAATATAAAATCATTATTACATACACAAGCTGAGAAATCCTTGGCGAAAAATTTCAATATATGGCATTAATGGGGAAAAATCAAAGTTATTGCCAAACAGGAAGTAGGTGAGTTACGGACTTGAAATGTGGAAACACGATACAACTCATCATACTAAAGCTTAAGACCAAATATCAAATCATTACTACATACACAAGCTGAGAAATCCTTGACGAAAAATATCAATATATACAGTATAACTTCGATGGCTCGAACTGCAATAGCTCAAACACCATTGATGTCTCGAACCCATTTTCTGGTCCCTTTGTTCAAGTTTAAACATAGTTCGACCTCAATAGCTCGGACACCCCTCTAGCTTGAATTGTTTTCATCAGTCCCTTAGGTGTTCGAGCCATCGAAGTTCGACTTTAGCTATAATGGGAAACTAGAGGCTCTCAGGAGCCTGTATCGCTCACCTGGCTTTCAGATGCCACAATCATGGTAACATTGTAAGTTATACAGTTGATCTTCAGTCCCAAACTTTAGAAACCTTGAACACCACCAATATCTTTAACAGTATTTAAAGTCTGATCATGTTTTACTACATTTCTTTGTTGAGCTTTTTTGACAAAAAATGTTCTTGCTAAAGACCACTTTCGACACCAGTTTTGAAATCATGACGTCATAATGTAAATGGTGGTCATCCAACAATTTTAAACATCGGTTTTAAAGTCGAAGCATCAATATCTATTTGGACAAAAAAAATTGATTGAAATAGGACAATGTTGAAATTTCCCGCCTGTTTTGGCGGCCATTTTGAAAATGGCAGTCAACAAATAATTTTTAACATCGGTTTAAGTTGCGACATCAATACCTATTTAGAAACCAAATTTCATTGAAATCAGACAATGTTGAATTTTCCCGCCTTTTTTGGCGGCCATTTTGAAAATGGTGGTCAACGAACAATTCTTAACATCAGTTTTGAAGTTGCAAGATCAATACCTATTTGGAAACCAAATTTTATTGAAATCGGACAATGCTGAATTTTCCTGCCTTTGTTGGCGGCCATTTTGAAAATGGCGTTCAACGAACAATTTTTAACATCAGTTTTGAAGATGCAACATCAAAACCTATTTGGAAACCAAACTCGGACAATGTTGAATTTTCCAGCCTTTTATGGTGGCCATTTTGAAAATGGCGGTCAACGAACAATTTTTAACACAGGTTTTGAAGTCGCAATATCAATACCTATTCGGAAACCAAATTTCATTGAAATAGGACAATGTTGAATTTTCCCGCCTTTTTTGGCGGCCATTTTGAAAATGGCAGTCGATGAACAATTTTCAACACCAGTTTTGAAGTCGCCACAACATGGCAAACATTTTATCAATTTACACTTAACCTTCATCTTCTATAGTTTTGGAAATAAAAGATGAAAAATACGAAAATTTTAAAAATTCAATGAAAAAAGGGCAATAACTCCTACAAGGGTTTATGGATTTTCTTCAAAATTCAGGGTGGGTAGATCTTGATATGCAGAACATTTTTGCAATTTACACTTGACCTCTATCTGTTACACTTTTTGAAATAAAAAATAAAAAAATGCACAAATTTTGAAAATTTTACGGAAAAAGGGCAATAACTCCAAGACGGGTTATCGGATTTTCTTCAAAATTGCAGGGCAGGTAGATCTTGCTATGCTGATCACTTTTACTCGTGCCAGATTTTTGATATCTGTAACGGTTTTTGAGTTATTTGCAAAAACAGCAATTTACGGTAGTAACAGCAGCCATGTTATTTGGTCTTTGGACTAATCGAACACAATTTTGAAACTGCATACATACCCTGGTGATGCTTCAGTTTGGTTACAATTGGCTCAGCAGTTTCAGAGGTGAAGATTTTTGAAATTGTTGACGGACGACGGACGACAGATGGACGACGGACGACAGACGCAAAGTGATGGCAAAAGCTCACATGGCCTTTTAGGCCAGGTGAGCTTAAAATGCACAAATTTAGAAAATTTTACGGAAAAAGGGCTATAACTCCGAGATGAGTTTATAGATTTTCTTCAAAATTGCACAGTGGGTAGATCTCATCATGCTGATCATTTTTACCCCGTCAGATTTTTGATATCTGTAACGGTTTTCGAGTAATTTGCATAAAACAGCAATTAACCCCTATGTTCTATTTTTAGTAACAGCGGCCATGTTGTTTGGTCTACGGACATAAAAATCACAAACTTTAAAGTGCATACCCTGGTGATGATTCAGGCCAAGCTTGGTAAGTATTGGTCAAGTAGTTTCAGAGGAGAATAAAAGTTAACAGACAGATGATGAACGACGGACGCTGCGTGATGGCAAAAGCTCACATGGCCTTTGGCCAGGTGAGCTAAAAATCAAATTATCGTCAAACATGAAGTAGATGAGCTACGGACTTGAAAAGGGGAGATACAATATAACTCATCATACTGAAGCTTCAGACCAAATATCAAATCATAACTACATACACAAGCTGAGAAATCCTTGACGAAAGATGTTGCGGACAGACTGACGGACAGACGGACAGGCAGACGGACGGACAGAAAAACAGACAGACGGACAAGGGTAAAACATTATACCCCTCTCCTACGGAGCGGTAGCTTTAATGGGAAAAAATCAAATTATCGCAAAACACGAAGTAGATGAGCTACAGACTTGAAAAGGGGAGACACAATTTAACTCATCATACTGAAGCTTCAGACCAAATATCAAATCATAACTACATACACAAGCTGAGAAATCCTTGACGAAAGATGTTCCGGATGGATGGACGGACAGATGGACAGACAGACGGACGGAGCAGGGATATAAAAAAATAAATTGTTCGAGATTTTCATGAAAATGAAATAAATTTTCGAGGCAAAATCGCCCAAGCCCTCTCTGAAAATCAAATGGTTGTCCCCTTAATATCAGTGAAGTAATTTAAATAAGATTTTTGTATCGTGTTATCAGCAATTTTTTTTTTCAAAAACAGGAGTGTGCCTTTTCTACCTGTAATTAGTGCAGCACACGCCACATTTACGTTTAGGGCATGGCACAGGTAAAATTTGACAAGTGACATGTGATTCTGTATATTTGGTTGTTAATTAACCTCTGATGATCACATCTTTACAAAGGTATCAATTTTTCATCACTGGAACACAGGAGCACGCGCGTTTACGTGTGTACATATTTATTACTTCCTTAAAGGGAAAGTTCACTCAAAAAATTAAATTTGATATGTTATTCAAACATGTATTTTAAAACGTTGTGCCATGACCTGTTTCCAAATCTTAAGTGGTTATTCTATAATTTGCGTTTTTGTATCAAAATTTTAACGAGCAGGGGGCTGCCATATTGACTTCTTCCGGTACCTTATATAAGGCTTCCGGTACCTTATATATTATGATTTGATTGGTCAATACTCGATATCCCCATACCATATAGAAGAAATGAACTACGATGTACGCTATCAATTTACGTCGATCAAAAATATGAACATGAAGTTAGGAAAAACTATTTATTTTCCGAATTTTCGAGTTTCTATTAGTAATAAATTAATAATTTAAAGAAACTAACCCTTTTTCATGAGAATGTAAATTGCATGCATACGTTAATTTTACTCCTTTCAATAACGAATGTGTACACGGTTAAGAAATTGTGCATGTACACTTCTTTGTTGACAAAACTTAATCCTCTACAACGTGCTACCTTGTTAATTGTAATTGTTTATTGTCATCAATTAAAACCACAGGTGGCCAGTGTGACACAGGTGAATTTGTTTCAGGTAGTCGTCTGTGACACGCACGCTACAGAGGTTATTGCGAAGTAAACAAAAGTCAATTTATTATTTATTCCATAGTCGGAATAATGTTTGTAATGCATTTGCCACTTTCATTCACAAATAATATGTGTATCCAGATACTGTAACTTACAAAGCATATTTTTTCATCAAAAACTATAGATATTTCATTTTCAAGTACAATTCATAACAATATGGTTAGTTAATACAGAATTCCCACAACAATTTTTGTTTTTCGGCAAAAAGAAGGGCTTACGCCCCCTCTGAAATCCGCCTTTCGGATACATACATTTTGTAGCTGGTCAAATACGAGGTACATTGCAAAATTTGAGCGTTTTATGAGACTAAATGTTGGACGGACTTATATGTTAATAATAATCACCATGAAATTATATTAATATTCTCCATGTATATCATGTATATGTCCGAGAGTGTACAAATTTAGTCAATTAGGTTTATTCCAACAACATTACAACTTTGGATATTGAACTCACAATAAATCTCTTATGATACGTTGCATTTGCTATTGGCCGATTCAAACCAGTGAATATGCTAAAATATTTTTTTTTAACACATCATTTAACTTTTATTGCACTTTATGCTGTTAACAAATTACTTAGCGTACAGCATTAAGCTAAGTATCCCTGCTAAATTAATTTATTGAATATCCAGGGAGAATATTCAATAAAGAAATGATCTTAAGTGTTAATTTTTACAGAAAGATTTACATTATACTGATAGATTTACATACATACATATAAGATCAAGATTAATAAACAGTGTGTTATTACATTCTCGGAAATATTACACCGTATTTCGTTCTGTGATTATAGTGTCGTGTGTATTCAACATGTGCAGCATCACTACATTTAGGTAAGTAACAAAAATAATCTATAGTGTGTTTTCACGCGCATCATAATAAGGTGAAGTTCCCGGATGCGCGGCCATATTGGAGATATCAAATTGTAAACAAAACACACGTGCATCATCTGAGAAGATCGATAAGCAACTCTTACAATCTGACAATGGCTAAATCGGTTATTCAGTGTTATCGTGAAGGAGTGATAATAATATCACCAAAAAATACAACTAAGATGTGTTTCTGTCTACAAACTTATGATGTGTGGAGTAAACACGCACAAAAAAAGGTTTATAAACAAGGTGTGTTGAAGTATTCTAAAGTCTTTTCGAATGTCCTATTTTGTTTATTTCTGTATTTATTTTCGAAATTTCGATTATCTCTCTTTATAATACCTTAAATATGTCAATGTTGTCATGTTTTTCATTGGACAGAAAGTAGGCTTTGTATATTGAGAAGAACACTATAGTAAGGAGATAATTGATCTCATAATAAGCAGATTCCTGTATTTTGTAATCTACTACGAAGTTTTCAAGATTAATTACATGACTATCTATTTTCAAATATGATAGAAGTTTTTTAATTTTTTTCCCAAAGTCCTCATTGAATTTACAAGTGATGAAAAAATGGTTATAATCTTCCTTTAGTTTACAGAGATTATATAAATTGTGTGTTTTCCATTTAAACAAAAGGTCTTTGCAGGGTAGTATAAAATGAAGAAGTTTCCATGTGAACATTTTGTATTTGTTGTTATCAATAAAGTAAAATATGAAATTCAAAGTATTGTCCAATTTTGTGCCAAGAAACTTTTTAAAGAGGTTTTCCCACATTTGAAACCCAAGCGGTTTTTCTTTAGGAGTAAATAACATCAAATAAATTTCTTTATTACTAGTTTTAAAATTTATTTCTTTATTAAACACTATTTTAAGATTGCATGTTTGTTTTGTACGAAGCTTCTTCTCGTAAAATGTTTTGCCAATGTTTAGGAATAGCATTTTTTATCTTGTAAAATTCTTGAATCCAATTCTGCTTATTTTTTAATTTAGACAAGACTATTTTTTTCCGAAATATATCCCTTTTCATCTAAAATGTCGTTGATATATAATATATCTTCATTTATCCACTCTTTAAAGAGTAAGCATTTTCCATTTATTTGAATGAATTGATTACCCCATATAATCTGTTTCCGAATTTCAAGAAAATTAGTGGGTGTCATTATTTGTTTTGACTTAATATTAACCCAGGTTTTATGAGATCTTGATAAAATTCTGGAAGTGTTTTGAATATATTTTTGTTTAATGTATTGATGTTTTTTAGATTCATTTTAAATATCAATAATTTTTTGCCAAATTTATCAAGATATAATCTTGCAATAACAGTCCAATTGTCATGAGTATTTTCAGTAAGTCGCAATATCCATCTAAGTTTAAGGGCGGTTAACTACAGATCTATGTCAATCATTCTTAATCCACCTTCAAGATAGTCCAGAGATAATGTTTTTCGTTTGAGCCTATCTCTTTTCCCATCCCAGATAAAAGTATATATTAACGTTTTGAATTTTTGTATATATTCTTTAGGTATAATCATACAGGAGGCTACATATGTGATATTTCGTATTAAAAAGGATTTAATAACAGTTATTTTGCCTAACAGGGTCAAGTTTCTTTTAGTCCAGTTTAATACTAAGTCTTCACATTTTTTAAGTCTTTTTTCAACATTTAATTTTTCACATTCTTTTCTATTATAGCCAAAGTAAATTTCTAAACTTTTTACAGAATCAGAAATCCAGTTAATGTTTTCAAATTTATCTCTAGAGTGTTTAAGTCGTCCTAACCAGATTCCTTCCGTTTTGTTTTTGTCTAATTTCAAACCTGAAAAGGTGCCAAAGGTTTCAATAATATTCATAGCTAAACTAACATCTTTTGGTGTTTTCAGAAATAGGGTTGTGTCGTCTGCCAATTGACATATTTTCAAAGAGCAGTTTTTCCATCAAGTTTGATTTCTATACCTTTCATATTTTTATTTTCTCTTAATTTGATAGCCATTATTTCTACAGCTAGAACGAAAATCAAAAAAGATGCTGGACAGCCTTGTTTTATTCCACGAAAAATATCAAATTTTCTTGAAACCCACCCATTATTTAGGATACAACCTTTGATATTCGAATACATAATTTTTATCCAACTTATGAAGTCATTCTTAAATCCAAATTTTGTCAAAGTTTCGAACATAAACCCCCATTCAAGGGAGTCGAAAGCTTTGGTAAAATCTAGAAATAAAATTGCTCCATCTACATTGAACTTTTCAGAGTAATCAATTATGTCCTGAATCTGTCTTATGTTGAAACCTATATATGAGTTCCTGATGTAACCTTTTTGATCTCGGTGAATAATATTTGGAATGACAGCTTTGATTCTTTGTGCTAAAACATAAGCAAATAATTTTGCATCATAATTCAAAAGGGTAATAAGCCTGTAATTATCTAACGAGAGGGGATCCCCTTTTTTGTATATCAGAGAAATAGCACCTACTTTTTGAGAGTTTGTAAGTTCTCCTTTTTTGTAACAAAAGCTTTAAACCGGAACTATTAAATCTTTAATTTCACCCCAAAATTTCCAATAGAATTCCACATTAAGGCCATCTAAACCAGGAGCTTTGTTAAATTTCATTTTAAAAATAGCATCAGTACATTCTTGGATGGTAACTTGGCCTTCACAAGAGTCGCTTTCTTTTTCGGATAGGTTTTTGTACTGCTGAGTTTTATTAAGATAATTTTTTATGTTGTTTTCATTTTCATTCATAATATTCAACCTCTAGATTTAAAATTTCACTTTGTTCATATATTATTTTCTTATCTTTATTGTAAAGTTGAGTTATGTTTTTTTACTCTGTCTAGTTTTTTCTAGACCAAGAAAATATGAAGAATTTTTTTCGCCTTCTTCTACCCATTTTTCCCTAGATCTAATTTGGTTCCCTTTAATTTTTTCGTCATACAGTTCCCTTAATTGTTTTTCGACACATTCTATTTTAGTACTAATATTGTTATTATTAATCTGGTTGTCACTTTCCATATTTAGGGTTAGGAGTTCATTCTCTAAATCTTTGATGCGATCTTTTTTGTTATTTGATCTATACTTACAATATTGCATTGTTATGTCTCTCACCTAAACATTGAAATTGTCCATTAGGATATCCTTTTTGTGTGACATATCTAATTTAACTTTGTATGATTGTATTAAATTCGAAATCATATTTTGGTAATCTTCATTATGCAGAATACTGTTATTTAATTTCCAATACCCCTTACCTTTTCCCTTCCTATTCATATTTATTTTTTGTGATACACTATTTTGGTCTGTATATTGTATCACAACTGGCCTTATGTCACATGAAATACAGTTTTTAATTATTTCTGGGGATGTAAGGAAATAATCAATCCTAGTAGCTTCTGTTTTGTTTTTTCTACTCCATGTGAAGTGAGTCTTATTTAAATTTTTTGCACGCCAAATATCAGTTAATTTCATTGATTTAATAAGATTTTTCAGGCTGTTTACAGGTTTGTCAAATTTTTTGTTTGAAGTGTTAATTTTTGAATCTATGTGTCCGAGAATGTCATTGAAATCTCCTCCAATCACTAATTGTCCCATACTATATTTGTTTACTAACATTTTTACTGACTTGAAAAAAACATTCCTGTCTTTTGCCGAGTTAGGAGCATAAACATTTACAATGGATAAAATATCATCATTGATTTCCATATTTAATAATATAATTCTACCCTCTTTATCTGTGTAATGATCTATGATTTTATATTGAAAAGTGTTTCTTACCCATATTGATACCCCCCTAGCATTGCTTAGGCCATGGCTGCTTATTATATCTCCAATAATCTAATTCTTTTGTAAAATGTGCTTCTTGTATCAAAAGAATATCACACTTTTGTTGTTTTGTCCATTCCATTAGCCTTTTCCTTTTTATTACTTGTTGCAACCCTTTAGAGTTGACAGTACAAATATGTAAATATTTTTTCATTTGTTTAATTTTAGTTGACAGTATTCTGTACTCCTTTTAGGAGCCTCACTAATGTTTTTAACCTTTACCGTGTTTACAGTATGTACAGTATTTAACAGGTGTTTACCGGTAGAACTTTCCATTGAATGAGTCGTAATAAGCTTTAGATAAATCGGTTTTACCGTAAAGGCGAAGGTCATAATTTCAATGTACGTAGGGAGAAAATAAAATTGTATCGCAAATAAAAGTGTTACATCACTAAACACCAGTGCATTATTAGAGTCACATGTTAATTGGTTTACTTTTATGTAAAAAATACCGTAGATCGTGATAAAGTGTTTAGTAAATTTCAGAAATCTAAAATATTTTGGTGTGTAAATAAACAAAATCGATTTCAAGGTCAGTAATAAGGACGTTACATCGAACAGCGTCAACTTTATAACAAGCTTTAAAGGTATACACGAATAGAATGTTTTTTGTGACTATTGACTTTGATTTCTTGGAATGTACAAACTTTAACATTGTTCGGGTCAACTTAGTGACTTCAGAAACATTCTTCACAATGACAAATAAAGCGCATTTGAAGGGTGTAAACATACATGTACAATTGTAAACAAATATGAGACACGTGTTTATAGTATATACAAACTTTAACATTCGGCACATTCGGGTCAACTTAGTGACTTTGAAAACATTCTTCACAATGACAAGTAAAGTGCATTTGAAGGATGTAAACATACATGTATAATTACAAACAAACATAAGACACAAACATGTACAAATTGTATATGTATAGGCAATATTTATACAAACATATAATAACATTTCAACCATGGTATTCAGCCTATGCATATATATTACAAACACAAATAAAAATAGTGAACACAAAATTATATACCAACAGTTTACACATATATATATACAACAACTCTGAACTCAACTGATTGAAGATCATTTGAGTATAGTGTTATTGGATAGTAGCTTTGGTACAAGTGTGAAATAGTATTTAAATCTCTATTTTGAAGAGAGTTTGTAAAAATTGTGGTTATGTAATGGAATTTAATTTTAGTTGTTTTATTTTTCAGGTTCAAAAGATAAAAGATGAAAGACAAGGACTGAAGACTAGACCAGCTCTCACACACTTCCATTATATTATTTATGAGACACCTATAACATATCATATGTACTAATGTATTGCCTCCAGTGGACTGACCGGACCAAAACAAAATTTGTTTCAAGTTTCGGAAAATGAATTTACTTTGTAGTATCAAAGAGTGCAGCTGCCTTGTGTGCTCTGAAGACTTTTCTGGATGATTATATTTCTCAAGAATTATTATATTGAAATGTACTTTTGAGGCATGATGATACAATATGACAGAGCAAGAAAAAAGGACCGGTATTGAATTTTTATTTTGCCAGACATTTGCTGTGGATATTTCATGTGTGTAACCTAGTGTTTGACCAATCTGTTGTCAAGATTTGAAAAACATGTTCTACAAAAAAGATGAAAAAAGAAAAATTTGCATATAATACTCATATTTGTTTTAATGATATGTCATGAAATAATGTAAATACTAATAATAATGTAATAAGAGTAATGAGTTGTTTTATTGCTCCTTACATAAAGGCTAAGATACAAATCATGTCTTTTCAGTTTTCGAGCGCTTAGCTAAGTCACAAGCGTCATGTAAGGTTTCAGTCGGAGTCACTGGAGATTTTTGGACACAACCAACTTTGTTCACATTTTTTGTGGTGTTTGGGAATTTGTTGAACCTGCTAAGAAGGTTGTAATGTCTGATTGTTTAACTTGTGCACCTTTGCGTTGAGTCTTCTTCTTTTTGCGGGTTGATTGTTCAGAGACTGGTTTCAGTAAAGATTGAGATGGTTGAGTATCTGAAGGGTCAGTATCATTCACACTCGGTAATGTTTTTTCCTGCACCTGAGTGACATCAGAATCAAACTCCTCTTCATCATCACCTTCAACATTGTTGATATCACTATCACTTGAAGATTTACATTGTGTCTCTTCATAATTTGTTATCATTTGTATCTGCTGTGCTGTTTGGCGTAGACTCTGAAAATACGTCTTTTGTACAGATATTCTGCTTATGCCCTTCTTGCCCACAAAGTTTACACACCCAATCATTTGTACAGTTAGTTGCTTGGGGACCAAATTTTAAACATTTAGTACATTTTAATGTCAATTCCTTATTAGACGGTTGACCTCGATATAGAATAGTCGCCCGGTATTTGCCAATCACTACGGAACGTGGTATTTGTTCTACAAGTGGACATTTACATATAATTATTCGATCTCCTGTAAGGCAATTAGTCAGCATATTTTGATACCTTAGTCTTTCGCGAAAGTAGGTCAAAATTGAGCAGTTGTGTCTTTCAAGCTCTCGACGGATTTGACCGTCGTCTGCGGAGAGTGGAATGTCCTTCACTCTAATACGAATGTTGTTCTCATTTTCGTAAGTGGTAACTCTGGGA
The DNA here is from genome assembly GCA_002080025.1 of Modiolus philippinarum. Classification (NCBI taxonomy): domain Eukaryota; kingdom Metazoa; phylum Mollusca; class Bivalvia; order Mytilida; family Modiolidae; genus Modiolus; species Modiolus philippinarum. The sequence goes on from MJUU01049997.1 coordinate 16,622, forward strand.
TTTCTAGAGAACACCATAACTGTTTTTCCACGAGCTTCAATACCTTTCGACAAAATATTCTGACGCTCACTTTCATCATCTAAATATATTCTCCAGAGACCTCTAATTCTCTGTAAACCTATGATGGACCTTGAGGGTATTACATTGCTGACGCTCCTATACATCTCTGTATTCATCAAAAAATATTTATTTGGAGTAGAACTATCACTTAAATGTCTAAAGACATCCGATTCCGAGACAAACACTGGCTTTACACCAGAAAGAGGTGTATTATCAACAGCTTTATGTTTTGTTATCTCTGCATATGACGCCATTTTGGGTTGCTCTTGTTTGTTTTCGTCATTCATTATCAATGACTACAATGTTATTTTATATTCTGATAACAATGTTCATTCAGAATCGATGTATTTTCCAAGAATCTACAGTTCTGCCGAATTTCAGATCAGAAAATTAAATCGCTGCCTCGTCAATACAAATCAACCTTTTCTAACCTAGGAAATTTACACCCATTACCTTGGTCAAGGGCTGTAACTCCATCCCATTGGATTTATCTTCAGATACAGATCAGAATTTAAAATTAAAAATTCAAAATTTTTGTCATAAACATAGGAATTGTTTAATTTTTGATTTGAATGTTAAGAATCAGGAAATGGATTATTTTGTTGAAGTACAGAGAGAAGTAGCGTGTTCCGGTTTACCAAATTATTTGGGATGTAGAATCCCAGTTGTTTCTGATTTAAACTTGCAATTTATCAGATCAATGTTGGTCGATTATGACGACATTTTAGTTTGTGATTTATCGGAATTTGGTTTTCCATTAGGTTACACAGGTGTTTTAGGAGATATGAAAACACCTCGTAATCATAGCAGAGCTAGAGATTTTCCTGATTTTATTATGAAGTATTTAAAGAAGGAAATTGGTTATAAGGCTATTATTGGACCTTTCAAGCAGAATCCCTTTATCTTTTCTTCTCTAGCATTATCAACTTTGAATTCCGTACCTAAGAGTACTCCTGGTGAGAGAAGAGTTATTACTGATTTAAGTTTCCCTCCCGAAAACTCTGTTAATGACGGTATTTGTAAAGATACTTATCTTGGTAAACCAGTTGTATTGAAATACCCTTCAGTAGATGATCTTGTACACTTGGTTAAACAAAAAGGTAGAGATTGCCTCTTATTTAAGCGTGATCTGAAACGAGCTTACAGACCAATACCGATAGACCCGGGTGAGGTCAATCTTGTAGGTTTTCATTGGAAAAATCATATTTTTGTAGATAGGGTGCTTACTATGGGTCTAAGGTCTTCAGCTCATATTTGTCAAAGGGTTACTTCTACTATAGTTTTTATGATGAAGAAATGTGGTCATATTATAGTAAATTATTTAGATGATTTAGCTGGAGCAGAATCACCAGAACTAGCAGATTCTGTTTTTGAGTTATTGCGAAAACTTTTAGAACATTGTGGATTGGAAGAATCTGTTGATAAAGCCTGTCCCTTCTACTGTAATGTGTTTTCAGGTGTTGAATTCAATACACATGAATTAACTTTATCGGTGACTGCTATGAGAGTTCTTGAGATCTTGCAGTTAGTCCAGTCATGGCTGGAGAAATCTGATGCAACAGTTAGAGATTTACAATCATTATTGGAAAAATTACATTTTGTTTCTAGTTGTGTAAGACCAGGGAGATTGTTTGTATCTAGATCATTAACTTGGTTACGTAGTTTACCAGATGATTTACATTCCCATGTTATTCCTTTATACATCAAAAAAGATCTCTTATGGTGGTCTTGTTTCTTGAAATCATATAATGGCGTGTCCATGATGTTTTTAGAAGACTGGTCACAACCAGATGTAATTGTTGCTACATTATCTAGCTGTGGTGGTTGGTTTGCACCAAAAAGGGGATATTTTCATGTTGAGTTTCATCCCTTTTTATGTGAACTAAATTTACATATCAGTCAGTGTGAATTATTGGCAATTATGATTTGTATTAAATCATGAATCTCTTGTTTTTGTGGTAAAAAGATATTGTTAAAGTGTGATAATCAGAGCACTGTTGCAGTTTTGAACTCTGGGGCTACTAAAGATTCTTACATGCAAGGCTGTTTACGTGAAGTTTCATTTTGAAGTTAGAGCGGTTTACTTACCCGGTGTACATAACTAGTGAAACGTGTCACCCTAGACCACCTTTTTTCCATAGGGTCAATGTTAAATTTTTCATTAGTTTGTTGTGCACCCAACCGTGACTAATTAGCTCTTCATTTTCTTATGCTGTTGGTATCCATTTTCTTTGACATATCCGTAACCCTACTTCCAAGCGGCACGAATGTAGAGCACCGTGAGCGTAGCGAAATGGTGTGAGAGTGGTGGAACGCTTGGGGTGGGGCAACTCAGGTTCAATCTTTCTTTTTGTCAGTCTAACCCATACATCTTTCTATTGGTTTATCCTGCTTTAAGTTCTTTTCTTGTGTTGTATTTCAATTCAGTCATTTTTTATCTTTTTTTTTTGTCCAGTACTTCAATCTTTTCTATGTATTTTCTGTACTTGTGTTTAACATATAACTTTAACCCAACCGTTGCATTGGTATCGATTTATTTTTTGTGATACCCTTTACCCTTTGTCTTTTGCCTCAGTTATCTCCCTTTGTTTTGTCTACTCTCTAGTCCATGTTTTATCTTGTTATATTCTAACGTTACCCCAGCTTTTGCACCTGTTTATTGTTTATCCCGTTCTGTATCATTATTGATTTTTTTCCCTTTTATTGTTTCCTGTATCTATATACTTTTCTTTCAATTAGGCAATAAATAATCAACTAAATTACATATATATGAATTTTATTTTCCCCGCCATGAAGCAAACATGGGTCGGAGAGCCATCCTCATGATGCCTTTACAATTAAAATCCATACGGTCTCGTGCTATAATCTTCCATGGCCACTCTTTTGTCAAATACGATTCTATAGTCTTTGTTTTGATATACGGACAGGAGTTTCATATTATCTCGTATGATCCGGAAATTATCAGTCATGGTTTTCACATCGTTTCTGTTGTTTATCACCATGTTTTTAATCGTATCGAAGTTAATAATCAGGGCATTTTTGTAGTTCAGTGTTATTCCCTTCACTTTACATGCAGTTTCGGTTCCATCGTTGTCGGGTGTGGCAAATCTGTAGGCATAGTTTTTCGGTCCGCCAGTTACAAATTCCTTAATTCTATTCCCAGCTATTTCATCTGTCAGTTCTCCTAAGTAGTCTCCTAGTTCTGGTTTCCAATCCCCAGGCTGCGAGGTAAACACGACTGAGTCTGTATCTGCGTATATGGCGCGGTTGTTCAGGTTCTCTGAATAACTGTACAACTTGAGTCTTGCTTGGGTGGTAGTGTAAGCAGCAATGACCACGTTGGTACGTCCGGAGTCTTCGACGAATTCTTCTTTGTATTGATATCTTCCTCCAATCACCGTATCACTTACGAAATTAATACCGATCAGAATGATTTGGTCACTAGTTAACAAATCGACATAGTCGCTTGGTTCAGTATAGTATTTTATCTGTGACATATTGGATCTTTGACCAAATTTCCCCTAGAAGCTGTTTAACATCAATTTGGCTGAAGCTCGTAATCCCGGGTTCTTTTTTATTTTATCGTAGTCTAATAATATCCCTTCTCTGTCGTAGTAATCTCTGATATAGGTCTGTTTGTCCTCTTTTGTTTTACACCATTCTGGCCATCCGCTAGCTTCCTGTTTCATTTTCAGGAAAGTGTTGACGTATTTGGTAAAGAGTCCTTCTGTCTTCGTCGTTTGATCGTACTGTTCTGTGTCAAAGTGCCAGACTTCATAGATCCTGTCTATATGATATCCTTTCTCCAACGCTTTCTTTAGTTCATCTGTGACCCAGGTTCCGGTCAAAGCCCTTTCCTCGTCCATGTGTTGACACGGCGTTTGTTGACTGGATTCGGCACAGGTTTTACATAACGTGAACAATAGTTTGTTGTTTATTTTTGCAGGGAGTACCGGGATGTAGAGTCCTCTCGGTGGAAGTACTTTGCATTTGATGAGTCCTTCGTATTGCTGTATATCTTTGAAATTCTCCGTGATGATGGTTGGGTGTCCCACGGGTATCTTGCCGGTCTTGTTGATGTAGGGGTACAGTGAAGTAACGTCGTAATAATCAATGTTTTCACCGTCTATCGCTTCTTTGTACATTGTGAATGCTTCAGTACGTCCTCCGTAAAAGGCATCTCGGGGTTCCAATGGGTAAATATATTGGAGGGAGTTTATGAAGCTTTGTATGTTCGGATCACTCTGTATTTCTCTATCGAAATCGCACTCCCATATACCGACGTAGGTATAGCCTTGGTCTTCTAGGTATTTTTTCTTCTCCAAAGTTCGTTGATGTAATTCACTCATCGTCATATTGTTTACTGGATTGACGGTCGAGGCACTGTAACATCGTAGACACCCGTGCCAGAAACAACCGTTGTATTCAAACACTTTATTTTCGTGATATCCATCGACTTTGTATGTACCGATACACTTCTCACCGCCATTACGAGCGTGTTGTATCCGAATACCGTGCACTTCAGATAGATATTGTAGCCATTTCATTGCTTTGATTGAGTGTTTCTCGTGGGGTCGATATCCTAGAGCAGGTATGATGCCTATAGTGTCCGGTTTTAAAAACAAAGTACGGAATACCAAGTTACAAGCTGATGCTATAGTAATGCATCGCTGGAATGGATCGATCCCATCTTGCACGTCGGTTGATGTCATCTCTATGAATAATTCTCGGAACTTGAGGCATGCTTTTCTCAATATGTCTACATCCGAGCGGCAATAGCTCAGCAGTTCTTGTTGTAAGTTAAACATGGAATTCCAGTTATCGTTGTACCATTTGAAGAAGGTGCGTCTCTCTTCGAGCTTCATCTTTTCTGGTTGATAATACTTCACATCTGGTAGACGGTTTAGTACGGTTGATTGATTGTTCTTGGTGTTGAACAGGTGAGGAAAGTATCCTTTCTTGAGCTCATTTAAGCCAAACATTTTTGGTAGTTTGGATAATGCCATCTGTAAAAAGTTCATTGAGTCAATCATTCTAATGTTGCAGTCAGGTACGGTGACGGCCATATTCTTCGTCCCATTCGGAATCACATCTGGTAATATTCCCTCTGTATACAAATAGTTTAAGATTGGATAACTGTCGTATCCTTTAAAATTGTGGCAGAGAACGGTAGCTCCGTTGTTTTTTCCAGAGAATAGCCATCGGCAGAAGTCGTCGGTGGTTTCAGGCTCTGTAATTACTAGTTCGTTTTTCACACATTCTTCACAGGAAGAGTGTTCATCAATTCTGTTATGCATACACTTCAAACAGACTTTGCGTACCACACACAGGTTCGGCTGGTGCTCATGGGAACCACATTTGAAATGTTTACAGTTTGAACATTTACCGGTTTCGTCTGGATTGTATCCTTGATCGCACTGGACAAGGTCGTCTTGGGTACACTCAAAATCAAAAAAGATATAAGTCTGCTTTTTCTGTTTCTTTTGTTCATTGGCAGGAAGCATAAAACACTGATGTCCCGATGGATAGTAATCTTTGCATATTTTGCAGTAGACATTTCCACAAGTATGTCCTCCCATACGTCTATTCACGGTTTGTCCACAACTCTGGCATTTATAATACATAGTACACGTTGAGTTTCCCGCTGACGTCATCTGTTGGTGAAGAGAGAAACATGTTGACCCTTTAAAATACCGTCCACAATCGGTACAAAGTATCCACTCGTCATCTTCGGTTTGGTCGTGAATTTTACGACAATAATGGCATACGTTATTGCAAACGTGTTCTTCTTTGTTGCTATATCCTTTATTACATTTATTGCAGAAATACACACGAGACAGGAAACCCGGCATGCTGGTAATGACATCAAAATGGTTATCGTGGTAGTATAAATAGATTTTCTTCTCGGCTTCGGGTCCTTTGTATATAACAGTATTGAAGTACTCTTTTGATACGACTTGAATCTGATACTCTGGTAGAACTACTTGGAATCGTTTGATCTCTTCGACGCCGCATTGCTGTAAAGGTACCCCTGCTTTAGCATGTAACTCTACTGCCATTTCTTCCTGGATGCGTCGGCCTTGTCTGATAGAGTTCCATTTTTCGTGTCCATCAATTTTAGCCTTAGCCGTAACGATCGCTCTGTCACAACATAGGTCGTCTTTGTTGTTAATCTGGATGATGGATGTTTTACTTGATAAGAATCTTTTTATATCAATATAATCGGTTTTGTTTCTACCGCTACCCGTTGGCATGCTGATATGTGTTACTTCCATTTCCACACCTTCAGTTAAGGTCAATTCTTCATTCGATTGAAGAACTCGTTCCACTTCGTTCAATAACAAATTACTGGACAGTTGGTCCACTTTCATAAAGGGCATGGAAATTGGAAAGTCTAAAGCTGGAGTTTGTAATGTTATCTGCACTAAATCATCTGGCTTTGTAAAAGCGGTTACTTTCTTGAGGATGGCGCTGAATATCTCGTGCAACGTTTGAAGCACTTGCTAGAGGCTCTTAACGTTGATCTCCTTAAACTGAATTTAATACAGGGTAGCTGATGTTTTAAATCGCGGAGCGATTTTTTGTCTTTTGAATTTTAACTCGTACATGTCTTCGGGTTTTTCGGGTTTTTCTTCTATTTGATGGTGATCTTGGGCATGGTTCTCTAGTGCAGTAGGTTGGCAGAACGTGGCATTGCATTCCGTACTTTGGAAGTGAAAATTTTCATGACTTCTCTTGTGTTGTTTCAGATGAGCTTTTCTCCTAAATCGCTTGGAGCATTGATCACAGGCAAAGGGCATGTGGTCGCTTAACATTTTGTAATGGGCCAATAGCTCTTTCTTTTTGTTAAAGAACTGGTGACAATATCCGCATGAATACATCTGTAAACGATAATGCGCTATTTAATTTTGTATTATTGATTTATTCTGTATTATTGATTACTTATTTGGTTTCATTAACTTTATCGTTCAATTAAAGTATTTAAAAAAAATTATTTAAATTAATTATTTAAGTTCACTTACCTTTGTTCTATTTATTTTCGCAGGGTACGTCTGTTCAATTCGGCTGTTAGTTGCAGAATGAGAATGTTGCTCGATTCGTCTGATTTTATACAGGTAGACGCGTTGTTACGATGGTTCTGATTGGTCGGTTATTTTTGTTACGGGCTTTGTGATTGGTCGATTATTCTGTGTTCTGATTGGCTGGATTTATCACAAAGTCGGCATCTGATTGGCTGAATTTCCTGTAATTTGATTGGTCGGTTCATTTCTCTATTGTTACGTTTCTTTTAATAGATCGAATATTCCAGAAAATGATGCAATCGATCGATGGCGTTAATCTAAAAGTGTACGGATCGATGAATCTATTGAATCATACTGACGCGATATGATAAGAGTGTTTTATTTGTGAATATTTTATGAATTGAATAATTAACGAGTTAGATGTATTGATTTTCTATTTAAATTTCACAATTTTTCCACATGCTTTGTTTATTTTCTTCTTCGTTTAACAGTTTTGTAACTAATTCATATTCTAATTTGCAATTTTTCAAATTTTATCACATATGTTTTGTTTATTTCCGTGTTCGTTAAACACATCTGTTTTCTTGTTTTTGAGTTTTTGTGATGACATTTAAAGTTTTAGTCAAAAACGGTGTAGATTATGTTTCACTTGGTGTATTTTTGTATAATATTTCTGGTTGTATTGTTAATTCTTGTAAGATGTTTTGTTTTAATTGTGTTTTTTACGTTAAAATTTCACATTTTCTTGATATTTTCGTGCTTTTTTCGGTGAATTTAGTGGTGGTGGTGATGATTGCTTGGTTTCAGTGGTAGTGATTGCTGCTGCTGCTGCTGCTGCTGGGTAGTGTTGGAATATTGCTGCTGCTGCTGCTGCTACTGGGTAGTGTGGGAATATTGCTGCTGCTGCTGCAGCTACTGCTGCTGCTGCTGGGTAGTGTGGGAATATTGCTGCTGTTGTTGGGTTTCGGGATTTTGTTACTTTTCCTAAAGTAGTGACAGGGCAGGGTTTAATCGCATATGAATCGAGGGCAAATAAGAAAAACAAAGTCATTATCAATTT
>MJUU01049998.1:0-16354 GCA_002080025.1 Modiolus philippinarum
ATTTTTGAAAACCTACGGCTTTTCCCCATAGTTAACTACTGAAATTAAGGAGTATCTCCCTCATGCAAAGCTCTGTCCTTATTTTGGCTTTACATTTAGATCATATTAGTTATTTGCCCTCTATTAGTTTTTGAACATCTTTGAGTTAATGGTCTTTCAAACGTTTAGATTGTATTTGCACTGAGGGGACATAAGTTGTCGAAATGCGCATATGCAGAAAATAAAAAAAAATTCACGGTAACTTAAGTATTTATTTATTATTCATTTTTATAGTGACTACTTTCACTTCGAACTTTTTCCGATCGACGTCAGCATCAAATTTCGCATTTAAACTGCAGTTTCGTGCTTTTTTGTTCCAAGAAGTAAATTGTTTGATTGCATCCTGCATATTTGCAATTTCAGACTGTAATAATATTTTACTAGTATATTGTTGTTTTTTTTTATGTATAGGTTGCTGTTAAGGTGCTGATCAACATTCAGTTTTTTTTTAGATTCTCAACTACAGGTAAAATGAATTCTATTTTAATTGCAGGAAAGGGCGTCAGTAAATGCGTCGCTTCCCCGGAGCGCCTTGCAGTAGTGCCTCAACTACTCTGGTGCATTAGTAAACATTTTGTCTTTGTTATTAATCTTTTAGTCGAGTGTTCAAGAACTCAAGAACTTCAAGTTGTACTTTCAAGTAATATACAAAATCAAACATGCCATTAATATTTAAAGAGAACCTTGGAAATTTCAAAAGGATGAAACAGTATTTTACTGTAGTAAAACAGACAATATTTAATGCTAGGTTTACACTGCCGATCAGATCAACTCGATCAACTCGACCATGCTGTTTTATCCCGATAAACGTCATAAACTTCCTTGGTCGAGCTGACCTCTGTACGATTCACGTACGACGTATGCTCGACTCTTATTCAACCAACCAGACTTTGTCAGATTGAGCCAGATCATAACTCGATTAGTGTTACATTTAATGCTAGGTTTACACCGCCGATCAGACCAACTCGATCAACGAAATGAAATTCATTGATCGAGCTAGCTCACGATGTCCACTCGACTTTTACCCGATTTAACACAACCAACACTCGACCATTCTCGATCTCTTTACGATCCACGTACGACTTATGCTCGACCCTCATTCGACCAACCTGACTTCATCAGATTGAGCCAGATCATAGCCCGATTTGTGTTCGATTAAATAGACCTGGTCGGAAGAAGATCGTGAAAAGGTCGAAGTGTGCTCCAGTTTTGTCCTGTTAGTACGTTTGAATATATAGCGATAAAACTTGAAAGTTCAGGGAACAGTTCAGCATGGTGGTAGAGCAGCAAAATTTGTGGCCCATGTGGCTGATGCTTCAAGGAAAAGATGATAAATGTGATAGATATAGAGTAGCACAGAAGGCGGATTGGACACAGAAGGTGCGCATTTTGGGTTAGACAATAGCAAATGACTCAAAGTCATCATTATACATTGAAGATGAAAAACATTTTCTTTTGTTTTGTAATAGAAATAATACTTTAAGACAAAATATATAAAAATATTAAAGACAATGATCCAAATTTCTTTAACTTGACAGACCAACAAAAATTAAAAACTTATTAAACCCAGCTTCCTCCCAACAAGTAAAAAATATAGGTTCCTTTTTAAAGCAGTCTATGAAACTGAGGTCAGTGGACTTAGGTTGATTAACTTGTTGATATGCTTAAATGTTTGTTATACTTACCACAACAATTACATGTTTCATGACAATAAAGAATTTGATTTGGTTATAGATGAATGAATGCTCGCTTTCACATACTAGCAGGTCACCCTCCTCATCATACGTCAGAATGCGACTGTGTGATTTTCCCGTCATTTCATGTAGGACTAATATGATATAAAAATAGATAACATATCATCACGTGATATGGGTGGTAACTAGATTTACAGTAGTTTCCGTGTATAGCTTTAAACCTGCATTCTGTATAAAAAAAATCCGCTTTTTAGAAGGCTACTTGTGAAACTGGCGAGCAGCTGCCCGCTGGGTACATCATTTGCCCGGTGCAAATCTAAAAGAATTTTTTCATCTTCTAGTACATGTTACAAATGTTCAAAATCTCATTTTTCTTATGTCATTTAGCTTGAATCAAATCTTGTGATAATAGTACCAACCTGCTCGGAAGAATTTAATTCATGTGTTAAGTGAATCTGTTTCTAGAATGTGTATATTGGGTCGTCTTGGATTCCATTTCAAGTTCTGTTAGCATAGCTTGTCTATTGAATTTAAGCCCTCTGCACGTCATCCTTTAATTCTCCTAGTAGCATGCACAATTTGATATTCTTTTCTACAATCCTGATATAGCCAGGATGAGCTTTTGCCATTATATTGTGCCCGTTGCCCATGAACTTTGCATTTAAATATATTCTACCCAGAAACTGGAGAGTCATGATATACCTCGATTGGTCGGGAAAAAATTGGGTTATGGTCGGGAAGATCTTGTATAGAAAAAAAAAGAATGAATCGTGTTAGTCGAGTAATGATCGAGTACTAAGCGAGTTGGTCTGGAAGCGACTCGGCATAAATCGAGAAGCGAATGAGTTAAGTCGGGTAGAAATCGTCCTGATCGGCTAAAATTTTGAAACTCGATCTAGGCCGATCCCTTTTCGACCTCTTCACGACTAACTCGATCAAAGCACGATTGATTCCCGACTTGTTCTCGACATACAATGCACACGACCTCTTCATAATATTTTTGACATGTCAAAAATCTGCGGGAAAACAGCTCGAGGTAAGATCGCCCCGATTTGGTTAGTAGAACCGAACACAAGCATTTAAGGTCTGTGTCATGATCGTTGAATACTCATAGATCGAGTTCGGTCGAGTTGCTTTGATCGGCAGTGTAAACCTACCATTAGTAATATGCTAATAAAAAAAAGACAAAAAAAAAACAGTTAACAGTAATGAAGCTTAAATATCTTTAGGTACTTAAATTATGTACGTTGAATGTGTATTGAGTTTTATTATCCCCGCACTAAGGCTTTGTGTGCTGGTGCGTCTGTCATGTTTTCTTGCAACACGCACTCATTATACGGGTTTGAATTTAGAGTTTTAATTTAAAATTGATAGAAAAGCTGCATATAGGATGAAGACGGGCGATAAGTTTTAGGGTTTCTTGATATTATGCTTGCAGCAATCAAGAAGTCTCAGGTGGTCCTTTCAAGCATGTGACATGCCACGCGAACTCCCATTTTTTATTTTGAGATTTAATTCAAATGTAGAATTGTTGCATCTGTGCTGTAGATATGCAATAGACATTTAGAATGAATTTTGATACCACTTTCATTTTTAGTAAAGTTCATCGAAGTGACGAAGATTTATTAGAGATTTGCATATTTTTCAATTTTAGTATACAATTTTATATTTTTGCAATCCTTACGAGTTGAAATCTAGAATTCCAAAATGTGAGTCAAATTGCGATTGATTTCCCGAAATTCAAATATTAGTGTCATTTTTAAATGGTTTGTATTGCTTCTTTTGCAAATAAAATTAAAAAAATGAAATTTATTAAATTTAAAACATATTATAAATTTATCAAATAAAATCATGTAAGTATTTTCAGAAACTTAACTAGCTTTATACTGACATTTTAAAACATTATTTGAACATATTTTATGGATATGAATAGTTTGTTGGTTGTTAATTATAGTTTTCATAACGAGAAAGAATTGTATATCGATGGAAATCACTATAGTTATGCTATACAAATCCTTGAGTTATGTAATTTCAAAATATATAAACGAGCCTTTGGCGAGTTTATTATATTTGAAATAACATAACGAGAGTTGATATCCAGCGATATACAATTTTTTCGAGTTGTTAAAACTATTTCTCTTATGATTTTCATAATATTCAGTTCCGAACTGCTGTTTTTGTTTCAAACAACAACACCGTTGCTAGGTAACGTTAATCACGGCCAACGAGATTTCACAGTGGTCCAATAAAAACGTCGAAAAAAATAGCACATCACGCGTGATGTGTTATTACTTGACGCTCGACCAATGACATTCCTGTAAAAGTGACTCTAACTCCAGCTTCAAAGTCTCGTTATGTACCATAAATAACTATTCGTGCAGGGAATAGATAATAAGCGTGCATAAGAGAATGAATTATAAAAACAATACGATATTGTAAAGTAGCAGGTCAACATATTTTGTTCTCTTTGAGATGAGCCTATGTATTTATTGACAGAAAAATGGTTCCTACCTGTTTTATTAATTTATCTAAAATAAACGTAAATTCAGAAAAAGGCTAAATTTTAAAAAGAATGCTTAAACTTTTTATATTGCTTGTTTTAAAAGCATGATTCGGTTTATTTTGTTCCGTTGTCATCAAAAATCGTTATTTTTTTATATTTTGCCTACATCTTGAAAACACTGGGACCTAATTAGGCCACAATAGTCATTAGGTGGTCCCCTGCGCAAAAGCGGTGTTTTTCACGTTCATCCTTATCAAAGATGTACGCAAGCGGGAAACATATATAACATATATAACATTGGACCCTATGGGAAAACACTTTCAAAGAATTTTAACTACAAAGCTTATTGAAATCAAAGTTGCCAAAACTGTTCTAAAGATGGTCCCTTTACAAAAAGGTGATTTACAGGTGTGCGATTTATGCGAGATTGCGACAAAAGAGAAGCTAGCTTAACTCTTTCAAAGACTACTTTCTCCTCTGAAACAAATAGGACCAATTGGAACCAGACTTGACCTAAGTAGTTTTAAGGTGGTCCCCCTGAAAACATAATCCTTAAGCTTGGACCCTTTGTAAAAATATATTGAAATATCTTCTCATCTGAAACTGCTGGACCATTTGGAACCTAATTTAGCAACAATAGTCTTTGGTTGATCCCCTGAAAAAAGGGATTTTCAAGTTCGAACTTTTTCCAAGATAGGAAATATATTTTAAAGGTTGGACCCTACTCGAAAAGGATAGAAAAATCTTAAGTATTTAGTGCAATAGGGTCTGTAAGTCTCGTTTCATTTTGGAACTTCTGGTGCCAAAACTTGTACCCGGAAGTTGCATTTTAAACAATAAACTATGACGTTTAAAGCAAAAAATTAGGACGTCATAATCCTGCAACGTCATATTTTGGCGGGAAACGTTTTCAAATTGCGATTTTATCGTGATTTCTCGGTGTCACATGACGAGACTTACAGACCCTATTTGCAACAAAATACAATATCAGGAAATGGCATAGCTTGTAATGTATATATTGTGCGTATAGGTCAAAGAACAGTACGACCGTGTGAAAATCAAAGTTGTAAAATGGTTTCAGGTAGTTGTTATACAATGCCGACCACAGGAGATCAATACATTAAGCTAGTGATACCTATTTATAAATCAAATATTTATAGAGTATACTTACTACACCAAGATCAGATGTCTTCGAAAGGTAACTTCGTCTTTGTGTCAAAGATACTTTACTCAGTGAAAAATTTTAACATCACAGTTACCTGTGGCCTGTCGATATGCAGTTATTTACTTGCTATGGGGACACTAGTAAGTTTATGGTTTATTTCTCGGCACAGGTTGGTGTCGAGGATAGCGACCACCTTATTATTGTTCGAATAACCGTTTTATTGTATCGGAAACAGAAGCAAAATCGCCATTGCAACGTCAACTTAACGGACAAAAGTTTTCTCGACGTCAAAACGTTATAAACTTTATTTAAAGCACAAGTGTACTCTCTTAGGATTTGATGGCAATGTATATATATGTAAACATAATTATAATACAAATTAAACAAATAAACAAGTCGTTTAAAACATTACAAATAAAATCAAGAATCATGGAGCTGTATAGTCCCCTTTCTTCAGTATTAAAAAGACTCTCTTGTCGGGCAAAGGATGACAGTGATTGTATGAGCACTTTCCCAGTTTATGTTTGTTGACAATCCCACACCAATGACTAGTGAAGACATGGATGTAGCTTTGCTGGGCAATAAGCAAAGAATTCCGTTCAAACCGGTGCTAGGGGCCGTCTTGAACTTACTATGAGGTATGAGCAAAGCTCATTGTTGAAGGCCTCATAAAGACTTCAAGATGAATAACAACAATAAAAGCGTTGTTCCTTTGCTTGTTTTAACCATGTATTTGTAGAGACTTTGTCTCATGTGCATTTACTCCATATCCTTTCATACACAAGAGACATACTGCAAATGACTCGAAGATGACATAAGTTGTATCAATTTATCATGAACGTTTTTTTTTTTGTATCGGAGAAAATTATATTAAATTGTTTCCGTAGGACAGTGGAATAAGAGGCCCTCAAGAGCCTGTATCGCTCACCTGGACCATGGCTAACATAGATAAAAGGCATTTCCAATAGGAAAAACAAAACATAAAATTTATCAGAATACTTTAATTTCCTAAAATTACAGTATTCTTGTTTGGTTTCCATGGCAACCGAAAGATCCACCATCCATTACAACCAATAACAGAACACCATTCCAAAAAATTGGGCAGGGGTTCCCCTTATAATCAAGGTAATATATATTGCTGAAATTAAAACATTCAGACCACAATTCAAATAAAAATTCAAAAATTTTGGCAGAGGTTCCCCTAAAAATCGATAGGGCCAATGTAAAAAATATGATCCAGATGGTTGCCATCTTGGATGAGGTACGGACCTGCCAAATACATTTTTTGGATGGGACCACCTAAGGACAATTATGGCTTAGTTTGGTTCTAATTGGACTAGTAGTTTCTGAGAAGAAGATCTTGGAATATATATTCCACAGGGTCCAGTGTTAAAACTATGTTCCCGCTGGCGATCATCTTGGATGAGGTACAGACCTGCCAGATACCTTTATTGGAAGGGACCGTTGTGACTCAGTTTGGTTATAGTTGGACTGGTAGTTTCTGAGAAGAAGATCTTTGAATGTCTTTTCCACAGGGTCCATTTTAAAACTATGTTCCCGCTGGCGGCCATCTTGGATGAGGTGCATACCTGCGAGATATCCTTTTTTGATGGGACCATCTAAGGACCATTGTGGCTCAGTTTAGTTTTATTGGACTAGTAGAAGAAGATCTTTGAATGTTTTTTCCATAGTGTCCAATATTAAAACTATGTTCCCCGCTGGCGGCAATCTTGGATGAGGTACGGACCTGCCGGATACTTTTTTGGAAGGGAATATCTAAGGACCATTGTGGCTTAGTTTAGTTTTAATTGGAGTAGTAGTTTCTGAGAAGAAGATCTTTGAATGTCTTTCCCATAGGGTCCAATGTTAAAACTATGTTCCCAGCCTTCGGCTATCTTGGATGAGGTACGGGCCTGCCGGATACCTTTTTTGGAAGGGACCATCTAAGGACCATTGTGACTTAGTTTGGTAATAATTGGACTGGTAGTTTCTTCGATAACTTTTAAATTGCACATTTTACAACGTCGTTCATCTCTGTTTAATTTTTTAGATCGACCTCTTTCTATATTTAGAAATGGTAACTTATTCTCATTTCACAAAAAAAAAAAATGTTTTCAAAATTTATTGTTGATAGATATTTATTGATTTCATATTTAGTTTTTAGTTTACTGCTTAAAATTATTTTATTTTCATTTAGTGTATTTGGTTTTTCGAAAAACAATGTTAAACTGTGTTGAAGACCGTACGGTGGCCCCTAGATGCTTTGTTCTGGGTCGTTTTAACCTGGATATGGGATGTTGTCTCCTTGACATTTACCCCATTTCCTTTCTTTGTCATATTAAATATCATTTTTAAAGTTTATTTCAATTTTATTCTCAGAAGAAAACTTTTACTGAAAAAGGAAGTTTTTCTACATTATTTGTAGAACATACATCGTTTGTAACTCGGGTCGACCATCGCAGGGGATTAAACTCGTTGCAGAACTGCACTTGTGAAATTTTTATCGATATTCGCGACGGTCGATTATAGTAGTAGTTCCGTATGAGGTATTATCTCGGTGTGTGTGTGGAAAGGGGGGTCACTCCATATATTTTTTGGTAGGGGAGTGCCGCTGGCACATCAAGACCCCACCCTTATCATATATTAAGAATCTCAAAAATATATACTTTATCACATATTTTTAGTAGAGAAGTATACCTTATCATATACTGACCCAAAAAAAAAAACGTTACACGACTTAAATATTGTCTATTTTAATTTGTACGGATTTGTGACTTTATTCTTTTATAAAATTTTAATCTTTGTGTTAAAAAGGAAACCATCCAAGCGTTTTGTTCATTTTGCAGGCTTATGCAATATTGTATTGGCAACTTCAGTTTGGCAGACTCGAAAACGGGTGTCACAAAAATCGAATCATTTTTGAAATGTGCGTCATTTTGTTATCTTACTTTGTAAAGGGTTCAATTTTTTACGAGGTTATGTTTATGTTTGTCAATTTCTGTTGCAATTAATGTTTTTCAATTTTTGGGGTTAAGCAGCACTTTTTGGAATCTCAAAAACTGTGAAAATTATTTTTCATTTTTTTGCACGAAACTAAAGCTTTGGGTTAAACAAACATTCTGTGAAAATTTTCAGTCGTTTTGATTTTTTTTAAAGATATGAGACACCTAAATCCAAGTCCGTTGCAAATACACGGAAGTGTAACGTTTCTCTTTTTGCCTAGTATATATAATGCAGACAAGTATATCTTGTAATTGTCACGTGCCACAGGGGGTAGCTGGCCAACTGTTCTTATACTACGTGACAAAAATATTGGATCGTGCCGAGGTCACTTCCCCGGATTTAGTTGTGTAATAAAAAAAAATCCTAAGCTTAGATGTTACGACAGTTCCTTTGCTAAATGACAAATAGCTAACTAAATCTTGTGTCAAACAATACCAGGCTCTGTAACAATACCCAGTCATCTATCTGTCAATTCCTTGTTCAGGATTTGGCAGAATAGCTACTGGTCCCTGGTGTTCCAATGCCGGTATTTCAATTTCCTATATCACTACTCCGTAGCAACTCCCGCTATACTGCCTTTTCAGGTTTGTATAACAACTCCCGATATGCAACTCACGCTATACTGCCTTTTCAGGTTTGTATAACAACCACTAGCAGATAGTTTATGATCTTGTTTGGCCATTTTGATCTTATCACGATCTTGACAAGCTTAACACAATTTTGTTAGACATCGTGATATAACAATGCAATGCCGCTTCATTATAAAACTTAATACCAATGCACAAACCATATCTCTGTAATCTTTAGGATTAAACAAAGCTTCTGAATTATAAAAGTTTGCCCGTACCTACGTAATTTACACAGTTTGTCTTACTGGTCTTGTTTCTATAAATAGGAACGATTTAATGTAAGGGAACGAACTAAATAACAAAGTGCTGTATCTGAATAATTATATAAATAAAAATTTCGTCACATTACCCACGCCTCCAAGAAATGCGTCCTCGCATTTAACAACAACTAGCTGGGAATTTCGGTCACAACTTATGGTCATTTTTCATACCCAAACTCATACAAAGAACTACTTGTAGATTCCAAATCTACCCTGCAGTTTCTACTCCCCTCAGCATATGCATGACTACCCTTGTGTCAAATCAAATTGATGTTCAGCAAGGGTAATAGAAAATTCTATTATCTTATTCCTTGCCTATGACCAAAGGCGTTCCTTAGGAAAAAAAACAATTTTTATTTTAAAAATTCTGTCCACTCACTATCTTATCTTCGTTACTTATAACCTATAATTCCCCTTACACTAAATTTAAATAAAAAAAAATATGTATTTAAGTTAATTTTATTCCTATTTACGTCTGCAATTTTGATGTCACGGCCGAAAGAATAGTTTTTGGGTTCCCTAACGAATTTTGCCTCACATCGGCCCACTAGGAGCCGAGGAGGGGTCTTTGACGTGCCCAGGCTGTGACGGACCTGAACACGGGACCTCGGTTTAGTCTCATTCGAAGGACTTAACATAACAAAAAAAATCATTAATCATTTATTTAATGTTCTAGACTTTCCCCAGATCGTTCTGCGTTCTTGCCTCTCACTCCATATTCTCGTCTTCCTGACGGTGATTTTTGAAATTTATCATTGAAAATTATCATCTTCACGTCTAACTGACGGACTCGCTGATTTGGATTTTGAAATTTGAATATTTAAAAGTGTCAAAATGATCAGTCCTCCCTCCTTTCCTCTTCTACCTCCTCAACTTTCATGTTGTTTTCATAATACATTCTTGTAGTTTTCTTGTAATGGCTACGAATAACTGCTTCAGTCTGCGTTGCCTTTGTTTGATTTCCGACAACCGAGCTACTGCTTGCTGGTAAAGAGGCTAAAAAGGTCGACTTGGCCTGTTGTGTTTTTCATGATTGTACATCTTTCCTCGGGACCTTAAAAGGTTTGATGGAATCCTTCAGTTGTTCTAATAACTTTCTTTTGGGTGTATGTACAGGAGTTGGTTGTGTAGATTTTCTAATAGTTGGATCACCCACCACTTCAACGTCATCATTCTCAATTTTGTCATCTGAAGTATTAACCTCCGGCATATCTTCATCTGAAGAGGGTTGCAAAACTTCTGTTTCATCTTCTGAAGATGAAACCCTTTCGGTGGAGGTGCTTGAATGGTTACGCTTCTGATGTCTCTTCAGATCACCTTTTTGGTTGATCCATATTTACAATTAGGGAACTCACATTTGAACTTTATCAGATCCCGCTTCTTTTCACAGCACCCAACGATGTGCGTTTGCCATTGTTCTTCTTCACAAAAGTAATCTCCACAGATAGGGCATCTATAATCACCCTTTTCTCTGTTCATCCTTGGAGTCTGTTTGGTATTTACCATAGCTAAAAATATAAAACAATCCAATTTAACCCAAAAACAAAGTATTGCTGAAATGATGTAAGATCGATTAACTAATTTACTTTATACATAACTACATTTGTACATATATAAACACATTTTTCCCCTTAAATCCGTTTCATAATCTTTCAGCCAGTTTGGCCTTTTTCTGACTTTTTTAGGACGGGTCATGTTTTCCAACTCGTGCTCGTTTGAGGTTTCGTTGTAATCTTCTTTTGACCCTCCAGAACCTATCTCTCCGCCATCGTGTTCTAAAATGAACGCTTGTTGCAAAATTATTTCTTCCATTAAATCCTCGCCCTCTATGTCATTCTTTCGAACATTCCTTTCTGATGGGGTATCTACATGGCCTAATGTTTCTCCCCTAAGAACTTGCTGACGATATGGGCGTATTCTATCTGTGTGTATGGTCTGTGGCCGACCCCCACGCCCACAGTTTATGACATACAAAACTTCACTGTATTTCCTTATCACTTTAAATGGACCCCTCCAATAACTCGTAAATTTTGAGGACAGGCCAGTCCGTTTGACAGGAAAGAAAACCAGTACCTGATCTCCCTTTTGAAACTCTTCCCAATACAGTTTCTGGTCGTGATAATTTTTATGCCTTATCATTTCCCCTTCGTTGTAATCCCTAACAACCTTATGGGCCTGTTCAAGCCGTTCCTGGAGTTCCCATACCCACATATTTCTGGGGATTACTCTCTGGGTAGCTCATACATTAGGTCTAATAGAGTGGAAACCTCTCGTCCCAATATCAGGCGGTTTGGGGTTACCCCAATTGTTTCGTGTTCAGCGCATCGATAAGCCATCATGACGTAGGGCAATGTAATATCCCAGTTTGAATGGTTTTCATTGGCATAGGCTGTAAGCATTATAGCAAGGGTGGCATTAAAGCGCTCTACCATGCCGTCTGACTTTGGATGGTATGGGGTGGTACGGGTTTTAGTAATCTGCAAGAGTGAACACATTTCTTGAAATAAATCGCTTTCAAACTGAACCCCCTGATCGGAATGGATAGTGTTTGGAACTCCGAATCTTGTAATTATTTGAGTGACAATAATGTCGACTACTGTACTGGCCTGCATATCTGCCATTGAAAAGCTTTCAACCCATTTGGTGTAATAATCGCTTATCACCAAAATATGTTTATTTCCCGAGTCAGATGTTGGCAATTCCCCTAATATATCTGCGGCTATTCTTTCCATTGGGATGCCAGAAGCTTGCACCTTCATTGGTGCTCGTTTTGTTTTCTTTGGACCTTTCCTTTTTTCGCAATGATCACAACCGCCACATATGCTCGTACATCTAATTTAACCACAGGCCAATAATATGACTGTTTGATCCTGGACAGCGTTTTGCGAATACCTAGATATCCCCCGTCTTGTTATCATGGACTTGAGCCAACACGGACCGGCGTTCGGACAAAGGAATAATGGCTTGAAGGTTTCCTGCGTCCCCTTTCTTGCGATAAAGCATTCCTTCACGGATACACAAAGTGGACCACTGGGACCACAATGTTTTGACAACGTAACTGTATTTTCCTAACTTTTTATAAGGAGGTCTTTCATTCTTTTCTACCCATCCAAAAATAATTTGCAAGTCTGGGTCAGCTTGCTGCAATTCTAACAAGGTTTTGGGCTGTTTTTCTGCGGTGTCAGTATTCTTGTCTTGACTCAAAGAAATCATGCAGACATTTTGATCAGACCCTTCCCAATCAGAATGAAACCCACACTGTTTACATGGTAAACGGCTCAATTCATCGGCATTTCGGTGTTGATTTCCTGGTCTATGTTCGATTTTAAAGTCGTAAGAAGAAAGAACTTCTAACCACCGGGCCAACTGACCTTCAGCATCTTTGAAATTAAGCAACCATCTCAAGGAGCTATGATCCGTTCTTAAAACAAACCGCCTCCCATACAAGAAATGACGGAAATGTTTAAGGAAATA
The DNA here is from genome assembly GCA_002080025.1 of Modiolus philippinarum. Taxonomy (NCBI): domain Eukaryota; kingdom Metazoa; phylum Mollusca; class Bivalvia; order Mytilida; family Modiolidae; genus Modiolus; species Modiolus philippinarum. Next base: position 12,768 of record MJUU01049998.1, read on the forward strand.
AACCACTGCCAACAATTCTTTTCGCGTCACACAGTACTTTCGTTCAGTTTTTGTTAAAGTCCTACTACCATATGCAATGACTTTTTCTTGTCCACCTAAATTTTGGGAAAGTACCGCCCCAATTGCCTGATTACTAGCATCGGTATCAAGATAGAAAGTCTCTGAAAATTGTGGGTGAGTTAAATTTGTGTTTAAGCTGCTCAAATGCTTGCTGACATTCATCAGTCCAAAGAAAGGATGTGCCCTTTTCAGTTAATTTGTGAAGACATTTGGCTATTTGTGCAAAATTTTGAATATATCTCCTATAATACCCACAAAGACCCAAAAATGATCTGATTTCTGTAACGTTCCTGGGTACTGGCCATTCCTTTACGCATTTAATTTTGTCCGGATCGGTTGCAACACCCTCACTAGAGACAATGTGCCCAAGAAAAGAAACTTGTTATGCAAATAAGTGGCACTTTTTGGGTTTAAGTTTTAACCCAGCTTCACCTAGACGTTTGAAAACCTTTGTAAGATTAGCTATCATATCATCAAATGTTTTCCCCACTATGATGATATCATCCAAATACACGAGGCAAATATCAAATTGTAGTCCAGAAAGCACATTTTCCATTAATCTTTCAAAGGTGGCCGGGGCACAAGTAAGACCGAAGGGCATTACCCGAAATTGATATAGTCCACGCCTAGTAGCAAATGCAGTTTTAGGGCGATCAGCTTCGGCCACCTCCACCTGCCAATACCCCGAGCATAGGTCAAGGGTCGAGAACCATTTATTCCCAGACAACTGTTCAAGTGAATCGTCAATGCGGGGTAGGGGTAGGCGTCTTTTATAGTTAAGGCATTGAGACGTCTGTAGTCAACACAGAAACGCGTAGACCCATCTTTCTTACGAGCAAGGACAATCCCGGAGGACCAAGGTCAATTGGCTGGCTCAATCACATTTCTACTTAACATATCATCTAAGTGCTTATCTATTTCATCCCTCATAGCTATAGGGGTACGCCTTGGTGGTTGTTTTACAGGCTTTGAAAAACCCGTATTAATAGTATGTTGCACAATTTTGGTACAACCCAAGTCTTGCTCAGAAGATGCAAATTAATCCTTTCTTCCAAACATTCTGTCGTACATTGTATGAATTTTTCCAATTCACCCTTCAACTTGACTTCACTCTTTTTGGAACTACCTAGGTTTTGATTATCCATCACTCTTTCCACTGGACTAAACTCACCAACTACCGTTCCAGCTCTTACTACTTGTACATTGTCAGATACATTCATTAACCTAACTGGTACTGAATTACTGGCTTTTACCAAAGTTTTGGCTACCAGGGCCAACCCCTTTTCTACAAAGTTATCATATGGCTCAATGATCTCGTCTCCTTCCCCATCTTTAGACTTATCAAAATCTCTGATTGATCCTTGAACAATCAACTCCGATCTAGGCTGTAAACTTATATTATTGCAAACCGAAACCCTGTAACACCCAAGACGGCCTTCGTAATGCAGTGGAATTTCCTGTTGTCCTTTGAGAAGGTTATTTTCTGCAAGATCAATTTGACACTGTGTTTTCTTAAGGAAGTCAACTCCTAAAATTCCATCAACAGATATATTGGCTACCATTGCCTCACTCTCACTTGCCCTATTTATAATGAAAACAACCCCTTGCCATCTATCTGGAGTGAAGTGCCATTCGCTGAAAGGACAGTTTGGGTTATTTGGTTAAGCATTGGCCTTTCGTCAAAAGGAATGGAGTGGAATATTTTCTTTGAAATTAAGGTAACCGTGGCCCCAGTATCAACAAGAAATTTCCCTTGGATGTTATTTATCTGCAATGTTACATATACCCCTGCTTCGGGACAAGTATTATTCAACCCTAAATAAGCTGACTGATGTTGAAGAGCCTTTCGTCTAATTACCCGAGGGTACAGGGGACGAACTCTTGGTGGTTTACCTTTCTTGTTATTCTCTGTTTGGGCCTTTTGACAATAACGCTGAATGTGTCCCTGTTCCCCGCACTTATAACAAACAACGCCAGTACTTCTAGAATTTTCTGTACCCGAATTCTCCGCACTCTTTTTGTACTGATCTAGTTCTATTCTAAGGGCATCGAGTTTCTTGTCAAAAGTTTTAAACATGTCATTTATTTTTCCTAACAACTCGCTTTCCTCTCTCTTGTAAGCATGCATCTCATTCTCTTGTGTTGCCATACGCAAATGTGCTCTGTTTGAATCAGTTTTTCTCTCTGCTTTATAATAAGCCTCTAATTCAACAGCAAGACATATTGCTTGATTTAAATTTTTAGGGCGACTTTGTTTTACGCGAAGGCGCATCTCAGAATTAATCAATGCGTCAAGGAAGTGTTCCTTAGCAAGGGTCTCTTTGACTTCACTTGGCGCTTGGGGATATGCTTTATTAGTGAGTCTCCTTATCGCCTGTCCTAACTCTGGCAGCGTCTCGGCGGCACGTTGCCTTCTTTCTTTCAACTGAACACGATATAGTTCGTTTTGATTGGGTGGGGCAAATCGCTCTTCTAATGCCTGTACAAGTTTTTCATAATTTGACTTGTCCTTGTCAGGCAGATCGCCAAGTATTCCCTGGGCTTCTCCCCTTAGCGCTGCTGCAAGAAAAAGACCCATGTCAGCTTTTCCCCAATTGTTGATGATAGCGCATGCTTCAAAATTGGACTTGTAATCTTTCCACTCGCTAGATCCATCGTAAGTGGCTGGTTTTACTTCACGACGAAAATTACTCTCCTTTCTCTCTTTTGTCTCTCTCTTCTCTCTAAATTCAACACGTGGCCTGCGAACCGGAGAGATAGACGGGGTAGTAGTCCTTCCCTTAGGGAGGGGTGTTTTTGGACGAGCCCCGCGATTTGTAATTTCACTTTGTCTATAAGGTCCGGATAAAGGGGGTGGTTGGACTTCCCTTCTGTACTCTTGTGGTATATGTTATAAAGACCCATGGTGACCTGAAGTAACTCCGGAATCATGGTCATCATAACTCTGACCCCTTGGGGTGGAATGGGACATTGGAACTGTATTTTGGTCAGGCCATATACTTTGCATCCTTTGACTAATTTCCCGCTCCAACATACTGATTTGGTCTTCAAGACTTTGCATGTATGCCATGTTTGTAAAATTTTATCAATGCAACAAACTAAATCCCACCGCTGCCACCAAAAAGATGTCACGTGCCACAGGGGGGTAGCTGGCCAACTGCTCCTATACTACGTGACAAAAATATGGGATCGTGCCGAGGTCACTCCACGGGATTTACTTTTGTATTGAAAAACCCTAAGCTTGGATGATATGACAGTTCCTTTGCTAAAGGACAAATAGCTAACCAAATTTTGTGTCAAACAATACCAGGCCCCGTAACAATACCCAGTCTTCAATCTGTCAATTCCTTGTTCAGGATTTGGCAGAATAGCCACTGGTCCCTGGTGTTACAATGCCGGTACTGCAATTTCCTATATCACTACTCCGTAGCAACTCCCGCTATACTGCCTTTTTAGGTTTGTATAACAACTTCCGATATATTACCTTATTCAGGCTTATATATCTATATCACAGTCCTTATTCAGGT